>JANSJX010000200.1:0-51431 GCA_026168455.1 Theocolax elegans | reverse complement strand
CAATCGATTAAAAATTAGCAGAGTTATTTTGGTCACAGGATTTCATACATACACACATCCATACATACATTTTAGGGAGAGGTTTGGATGGGTTCTACTGCCGAGAGACCTGGTGGCCGCGATGAGCTGGTCCTGAAGGAGATGAGCTGAGCGATAAAGCGATGAGTCAGCGAGATGAGAGATAAAGAGATGCGATCCGATGCCTAGGCGTCCAAGATGGCGAATGAGCGAGAGAGAGCACCGCGTCGGTCGCGTCATGCATGCGCGCGACGCCTCGCGGCCGAGCTGAGCGACATCGAATCGAGCGGGATCGACGTGGCTCATGCGCGCGCGATTTAAACCGTCAATTTCGCAACAAATACCATAGATTAGAGACAATTATAAGATACCCGTCTATGTGTTGATATTTCTGATAACGGCAAGAAGCAAAAGTCTGGACTTTGACTGACTTCCTGTCATCGTTACAATTGCAACTGACATTATTGATTATCGGAAACGTTACCACACTAGCAGGAAACTTAAGCTCATTTTAGCTACCTTAAGCTGAAAGTTAGCTCCACTACAATAAGAACAGTGTCTCCAAGCTATCTCCGGCTAGAAATGAGCTGAAACAAGGAAACTTAAGCTCATTTTAGCTACCTTAAGCTGAAAGTTAGCTCCACTGCAATATGAACAGTGTCTCCAAGCTGTCTGCGGCTTGAAATGAGCTGAAACAAGGAAACTTAAGCTCATTTTAGCTACCTTAAGCTGAAAGTTAGCTCCACTGCAATAAGCGCAGTGTCTCCAAGCTGTCTGCGGCTTGAAATGAGCTGAAACAAGCTGAAACAAGCTGAATAAGACTAAAAATATTTTCCCATTTGTCTAGCAGTGGAAGCTAGGGTCCTAAGCACGTAAGATTTTTTTGACAGCAATCAGGTTATTAAATACCATAGATTAGAGACAATTATAAGATACCCGTCTATGTGTTGATATTTCTGATAACGGCAAGAAGCAAAAGTCTGGACTTTGACTGACTTCCTGTCATCGTTACAATTGCAACTGACATTATTGATTATCGGAAACGTTACCACACTAGCAGGAAACTTAAGCTCATTTTAGCTACCTTAAGCTGAAAGTTAGCTCCACTGCAATAAGAACAGTGTCTCCAAGCTATCTCCGGCTAGAAATGAGCTGAAACAAGGAAACTTAAGCTCATTTTAGCTACCTTAAGCTGAAAGTTAGCTCCACCTGCAATATGAATAGTGTCTCCAAGCTGTCTGCGGCTTGAAATGAGCTGAAACAAGGAAACTTAAGCTCATTTTAGCTACCTTAAGCTGAAAGTTAGCTCCACTGCAATAAGAACAGTGTTTCCAAGCTATCTCCGGCTAGAAATGAGCTGAAACAAGGAAACTTAAGCTCATTTAGCTATCTTAAGCTGAAAGTTAGCTCCACATGCAATAAGAACAGTGTCTCCTAGCTGTCTGCGACTTGAAATGAGCTAATACATGGAAACTTAAGCTCATTTTAGCTACCTCAAGCTGAAAGTTAGCTCCACTGCAGTAAGAACAGTGTCTCCAAGCTATCTCCAGCTAGAAATGAGCTGAATTAAGGAAACTTAAGCTCATTTTAGCTACCTCAAGCTGAAAGTTAGCTCCACTGCAATAAGAGCAGTGTCTCCAAGCTGTCGGCGGCTTGAAATGAGCTGAAACAAGGAAACTTAAGCTCATTTTAAGCTACCGTAAGCTGAAAGTTAGCTCCACTGCAATAAGCGCAGTGTCTCCAAGCTGTCTGCGGCTTGAAATGAGCTGAATCAAGGAAACTTAAGCTTATATTAGCTACCTCAAGCTGAAGGTTGGCTCCACTGCAATAAGACAGTGTCTCCAAGCTGACTGCGGCTTGAAAATGAGCTGAAACATGGAAACTTAAGCTCATTTTAGCTACCCTCAAGCTGAAAGTTAGCTCCACTGCAATAAGAGCAGTGTCTCCAAGCTGTCTGCGGCTTGAAATGAGCTGAAACAAGGAAACTTAAGCTCATTTTAGCTACCTTAAGCTGAAAGTTAGCTCCACTGCAATAAGAACAGTGTTTCCAAGCTATCTCCGGCTAGAAATGAGCTGAAACAAGGAAACTTAAGCTCATTTTAGCTATCTTAAGCTGAAAGTTAGCTCCACTGCAATAAGAACAGTGTCTCCTAGCTGTCTGCGACTTGAAATGAGCTAATACATGGAAACTTAAGCTCATTTTAGCTACCTCAAGCTGAAAGTTAGCTCCACTGCAATAAGAGCAGTGTCTCCAAGCTGTCTGCGGCTTGAAATGAGCTGAAACAAGGAAACTTAAGCTCATTTTAGCTACCTTAAGCTGAAAGTTAGCTCCACTGCAATAAGAACAGTGTTTCCAAGCTATCTCCGGCTAGAAATGAGCTGAAACAAGGAAACTTAAGCTCATTTTAGCTATCTTAAGCTGAAAGTTAGCTCCACTGCAATAAGAACAGTGTCTCCTAGCTGTCTGCGACTTGAAATGAGCTAATACATGGAAACTTTAGCTCATTTTAGCTACCTCAAGCTGAAAGTTAGCTCCACTGCAGTAAGAACAGTGTCTCCAAGCTATCTCCAGCTAGAAATGAGCTGAATTAAGGAAACTTAAGCTCATTTTAGCTACCTCAAGCTGAAAGTTAGCTCCACTGCAATAAGAGCAGTGTCTCCAAGCTGTCTGCGGCTTGAAATGAGCTGAAACAAGGAAACTTAAGCTCATTTTAGCTACCTTAAGCTGAAAGTTAGCTCCACTGCAATAAGCGCAGTGTCTCCAAGCTGTCTGCGGCTTGAAATGAGCTGAATCAAGGAAACTTAAGCTTATTTTAGCTACCTCAAGCTGAAGGTTAGCTCCACTGCAATAAGAACAGTGTCTCCAAGCTGACTGCGGCTTGAAATGAGCTGAAACATGGAAACTTAAGCTCATTTTAGCTACCTCAAGCTGAAAGTTAGCTCCACTGCAATAAGAGCAGTGTCTCCAAGCTGTCTGCGGCTTGAAATGAGCTGAAACAAGGAAACTTAAGCTCATTTTAGCTACCTTAAGCTGAAAGTTAGCTCCACTGCAATAAGAACAGTGTCTCCAGCTAGTCTGCGACTTAGAAATGAGCTGAAACAATGGAAACTTAAGCTCATTTTAGCTACCTCTAAGCTGAAAGTTAGCTCCACTGCAAGTAAGAACAGTGTCTCCAAGCTATCTCCAGCTAGAAATGAGCTGAATTAAGGAAACTTAAGCTCATTTTAGCTACCTCAAGCTGAAAGTTAGCTCCACTGCAATAAGAGCAGTGTCCTCCAAGCTGTCTGCGGCTTGAAATGAGCTGAAACAAGGAAACTTAAGCTCATTTTAGCTACCTTAAGCTGAAAGTTAGCTCCACTGCAATAAGCGCAGTGTCTCCAGCTGTCTGCGGCTTGAAATGAGCTGAATCAAGGAAACTTAAGCTTATATTTAGCTACCTCAAGCTGAAGGTTAGCTCCACTGCAATAAGAACAGTGTCTCCAAGCTATCTCCAGGCTAGAAATGAGCTGAATAATGAAACTTAAGCTCATTTTAGCTACCTCAAGCTGAAAGTTAGCTCCACTGCAATAAGAGCAGTGTCTCCAAGCTGTCTGCGGCTTGAATGAGCTGAAACAAGGAAACTTAAGCTCATTTTAGCTACCTTAAGCTGAAAGTTAGCTCCACTGCAATAAGAAGCAGTGTCTTCCAAGCGATCTGCGGCTAGAAATGAGCTGAATCAAGGAAACTTAAGCTATATTTAGCTACCTCAAGCTGAATGTTAGGCTCCACTGCAATAAGAACAGTGTCTCCAAGCTGACTGCGGCTTGAAATGACTGAAACATGGAAACTTAAGCTCATTTAGCTACCTCAAGCTGAAAGTTAGCTCCACTGCATAAGAGCAGTGTCTCCAAGCTGTCTGCGGCTGTGAAATGAGCTGAAACAGGAAACTTAAGCTCATTTTAGCTACCTAAGCGGAAAGTTAGCTCCACTGCAATAAGAACAGTGTTTCCAAGCTATCTCCGGCTAGAAATGAGCTGAAACAAGGAAACTTAAGCTCATTTTAGCTACCTTAAGCTGAAAGTTAGCTCCACTGCAATAAGAACAGTGTCTCCAAGCTGTCTGCGACTTGAAATGAGCTAATACATGGAAACTTTAAGCTCATTTTAGCTACCTCAAGCTGAAAGTTAGCTCCACTGCAGTAAGAACAGTGTCTCCAAGCTATCTCCAGCTAGAAATGAGCTGAATACAGGAAACTTAAGCTCATTTTAGCTACCTCAAGCTGAAAGTTAGCTCCACTGCAATAAGAGCAGTGTCTCCAAGCTGTCTGCGGCTTGAATGAGCTGAAACAAGGAAACTTAAGCTCATTTAGCTACCTTAAGCTGAAAGTTAGCTCCACTGCAATAAGCGCAGTGTCTCCAAGCTGTCTGCGGCTTGAAATGAGCTGAATCAAGGAAACTTAAGCTTATTTAGCTACCTCAAGCTGAAGGTTAGCTCCACTGCAATAAGAACAGTGTCCCAAGCTGACTGCGGCTTGAAATGAGCTGAAACATGGAAACTTAAGCTCATTTTAGCTACCTCAAGCTGAAAAGTTAGCTCCACTGCAATAAGAGCAGTGTCTCCAAGCTGTCTGCGGCTTGAAATGAGCTGAAACAAGGAAACTTAAGCTCATTTTAGCTACCTTGAGCTGAAAGTTAGCTCCACTGCAATAAGAACAGTGTTTCCAAGCTATCTCCGGCTAGAAATGAGCTGAAACAAGGAAACTTAAGCTCATTTTAGCTATCTTAAGCTGAAAGTTAGCTCCACTGCAATAAGAACAGTGTCTCCTAGCTGTCTGCGACTTGAAATGAGCTAAAACATGGAAACTTAAGCTCATTTTAGCTACCTCAAGCTGAAAGTTAGCTCCACTGCAGTAAGAACAGTGTCTCCAAGCTATCTCCAGCTAGAAATGAGCTGAATTAAGGAAACTTAAGCTCATTTTAGCTACCTCAAGCTGAAAGTTAGCTCCACTGCAATAAGCGCAGTGTCTCCAAGCTGTCTGCGGCTTGAAATGAGCTGAATCAAGGAAACTTAAGCTCATTTTAGCTACCTTAAGCTGAAAGTTAGCTCCACTGCAATAAGAACAGTGTTTCCAAGCTATCTCCGGCTAGAAATGAGCTGAAACAAGGAAACTTAAGCTCATTTTAGCTACCTCAAGCTGAAAGTTAGCTCCACTGCAATAAGAGCAGTGTCTCCAAGCTGTCTGCGGCTTGAAATGAGCTGAAACAAGCTGAAACAAGCTGAATAAGACTAAAAATATTTTCCCATTTGTCTAGCAGTGGAAGCTAGGGTCCTAAGCACGTAAGATTTTTTTGACAGCAATCAGGTTATTAAATACCATAGATTAGAGACAACTATAAGATACCCGTCTATGTGTTGATATTTCGATGCCGGCAAGAAGCAAAAGTCTGGACTTTGACTGACTTGCTGTTTTCCGTATCAATTGCAAATGACATTATTGATTTTGGGAAACGTTACAACACTAGCAGGAAACTTAAGCTCATTTTAGCTACCTTAAGCTGAAAGTTAGCTCCACTGCAATAAGAACAGTGTCTCCAAGCTATCTCCGGCTAGAAATGAGCTGAAACAAGGAAACTTAAGCTCATTTTAGCTATCTTAAGCTGAAAGTTAGCTCCACTGCATTAAGAACAGTGTCTCCAAGCTGTCTGCGGCTTGAAATGAGCTGAAACAAGCTGAAACAAGCTGAATAAGACTAAAAATATTTTCCCATTTGTCTAGCAGTGGAAGCTAGTGTCCTAAGCACGTAAGATTTTTTTGACAGCAATCAGGTTATTAAATACCATAGATTAGAGACAATTATAAGATACCCGTCTATGTGTTGATATTTCTGATAACGGCAAGAAGCAAAAGTCTGGACTTTGACTGACTTGCTGTTTTCATAACAATTGCAAATGACATTATTGATTTGGGAAACGTTACAACACTAGCAGGAAACTTAAGCTCATTTTAGCTACCTTAAGCTGAATGTTAGCTCCACTGCAATAAGAACAGTGTCTCCAAGCTATCTCTGGCTAGAAATGAGCTGAATTAAGGAAACTTAAGCTCATTTTAGCTACCTCAAGCTGAAAGTTAGCTCCACTGCAATAAGAGCAGTGTCTCCAAGCTGTCTGCGGCTTGAAATGAGCTGAATCAAGGAAACTTAAGCTCATTTTAGCTACCTTAAGCTGAAAGTTAGCTCCACTGCAATAAGAACAGTGTTTCCAAGCTATCTCCGGCTAGAAATGAGCTGAAACAAGGAAACTTAAGCTCATTTTAGCTACCTCAAGCTGAAAGTTAGCTCCACTGCAATAAGAGCAGTGTCTCCAAGCTGTCTGCGGCTTGAAATGAGCTGAAACAAGGAAACTTAAGCTCATTTTAGCTACCTCAAGCTGAAAGTTAGCTCCACTGCAATAAGCGCAGTGTCTCCAAGCTGTCTGCGGCTTGAAATGAGCTGAATCAAGGAAACTTAATCTTATTTTAGCTACCTCAAGCTGAAAGCTAGCTCCACTGCAATAAGCGCAGTGTCTCCAAGCTGTCTGCGGCTTGAAATGAGCTGAAACAAGCTGAAACAAGCTGAATAAGACTAGAAATATTTTCCCATTTGTCTAGCAGTGGAAGCTAGGGTCCTAAGCACGTAAGATTTTTTTGACAGCAATCAGGTTATTAAATACCATAGATTAGAGACAATTATAAGATACCCGTCTATGTGTTGATATTTCTGATAACGGCAAGAAGCAAAAGTCTGGACTTTGACTGACTTCCTGTCATCGTTACAATTGCAACTGACATTATTGATTATCGGAAACGTTACCACACTAGCAGGAAACTTAAGCTCATTTTAGCTACCTTAAGCTGAAAGTTAGCTCCACTGCAATAAGAACAGTGTCTCCTAGCTGTCTGCGACTTGAAATGAGCTAATACATGGAAACTTAAGCTCATTTTAGCTACCTCAAGCTGAAAGTTAGCTCCACTGCAGTAAGAACAGTGTCTCCAAGCTATCTCCAGCTAGAAATGAGCTGAATTAAGGAAACTTAAGCTCATTTTAGCTACCTCAAGCTGAAAGTTAGCTCCACTGCAATAAGCGCAGTGTCTCCAAGCTGTCTGCGGCTTGAAATGAGCTGAATCAAGGAAACTTAAGCTCATTTTAGCTACCTTAAGCTGAAAGTTAGCTCCACTGCAATAAGAACAGTGTTTCCAAGCTATCTCCGGCTAGAAATGAGCTGAAACAAGGAAACTTAAGCTCATTTTAGCTACCTCAAGCTGAAAGTTAGCTCCACTGCAATAAGAGCAGTGTCTCCAAGCTGTCTGCGGCTTGAAATGAGCTGAAACAAGCTGAAACAAGCTGAATAAGACTAAAAATATTTTCCCATTTGTCTAGCAGTGGAAGCTAGGGTCCTAAGCACGTAAGATTTTTTTGACAGCAATCAGGTTATTAAATACCATAGATTAGAGACAACTATAAGATACCCGTCTATGTGTTGATATTTCGATGCCGGCAAGAAGCAAAAGTCTGGACTTTGACTGACTTGCTGTTTTCGTATCAATTGCAAATGACATTATTGATTTTGGGAAACGTTACAACACTAGCAGGAAACTTAAGCTCATTTTAGCTACCTTAAGCTGAAAGTTAGCTCCACTGCAATAAGAACAGTGTCTCCAAGCTATCTCCGGCTAGAAATGAGCTGAAACAAGGAAACTTAAGCTCATTTTAGCTATCTTAAGCTGAAAGTTAGCTCCACTGCATTAAGAACAGTGTCTCCAAGCTGTCTGCGGCTTGAAATGAGCTGAAACAAGCTGAAACAAGCTGAATAAGACTAAAAATATTTTCCCATTTGTCTAGCAGTGGAAGCTAGGGTCCTAAGCACGTAAGATTTTTTTGACAGCAATCAGGTTATTAAATACCATAGATTAGAGACAATTATAAGATACCCGTCTATGTGTTGATATTTCTGATAACGGCAAGAAGCAAAAGTCTGGACTTTGACTGACTTGCTGTTTTCATAACAATTGCAAATGACATTATTGATTTTGGGAAACGTTACAACACTAGCAGGAAACTTAAGCTCATTTTAGCTACCTTAAGCTGAATGTTAGCTCCACTGCAATAAGAACAGTGTCTCCAAGCTATCTCTGGCTAGAAATGAGCTGAATTAAGGAAACTTAAGCTCATTTTAGCTACCTCAAGCTGAAAGTTAGCTCCACTGCAATAAGAGCAGTGTCTCCAAGCTGTCTGCGGCTTGAAATGAGCTGAATCAAGGAAACTTAAGCTCATTTTAGCTACCTTAAGCTGAAAGTTAGCTCCACTGCAATAAGAACAGTGTTTCCAAGCTATCTCCGGCTAGAAATGAGCTGAAACAAGGAAACTTAAGCTCATTTTAGCTACCTCAAGCTGAAAGTTAGCTCCACTGCAATAAGAGCAGTGTCTCCAAGCTGTCTGCGGCTTGAAATGAGCTGAAACAAGGAAACTTAACCTCATTTTAGCTACCTTAAGCTGAAAGTTAGCTCCACTGCAATAAGAACAGTGTCTCCAAGCTGACTGCGGCTTGAAATGAGCTGAAACAAGGAAACTTAAGCTCATTTTAGCTACCTCAAGCTGAAAGTTAGCTCCACTGCAATAAGCGCAGTGTCTCCAAGCTGTCTGCGGCTTGAAATGAGCTGAAACAAGCTGAAACAAGCTGAATAAGACTAAAAATATTTTCCCATTTGTCTAGCAGTGGAAGCTAGGGTCCTAAGCACGTAAGATTTTTTTGACAGCAATCAGGTTATTAAATACCATAGATTAGAGACAACTATAAGATACCCGTCTATGTGTTGATATTTCGGATGCCGGCAAGAAGCAAAAGTCTGGACTTTGACTGACTTGCTGTTTTCATATCAATTGCAAAAGACATTATTGATTTTGGGAAACGTTACAACACTAGCAGGAAACTTAAGCTCATTTTAGCTACCTTAAGCTGAAAGTTAGCTCCACTGCAATAAGAACAGTGTCTCCAAGCTATCTCCGGCTAGAAATGAGCTGAAACAAGGAAACTTAAGCTCATTTTAGCTATCTTAAGCTGAAAGTTAGCTCCACTGCATTAAGAACAGTGTCTCCAAGCTGTCTGCGGCTTGAAATGAGCTGAAACAAGCTGAAACAAGCTGAATAAGACTAAAAATATTTTCCCATTTGTCTAGCAGTGGAAGCTAGGGTCCTAAGCACGTAAGATTTTTTTGACAGCAATCAGGTTATTAAATACCATAGATTAGAGACAATTATAAGATACCCGTCTATGTGTTGATATTTCTGATAACGGCAAGAAGCAAAAGTCTGGTCTTTGACTGACTTCCTGTCATCGTTACAATTGCAACTGACATTATTGATTATCGGAAACGTTACCACACTAGCAGGAAACTTAAGCTCATTTTAGCTACCTTAAGCTGAAAGTTAGCTCCACTGCAATAAGAACAGTGTCTCCTAGCTGTCTGCGACTTGAAATGAGCTAATACATGGAAACTTAAGCTCATTTTAGCTACCTCAAGCTGAAAGTTAGCTCCACTGCAGTAAGAACAGTGTCTCCAAGCTATCTCCAGCTAGAAATGAGCTGAATTAAGGAAACTTAAGCTCATTTTAGCTACCTCAAGCTGAAAGTTAGCTCCACTGCAATAAGCGCAGTGTCTCCAAGCTGTCTGCGGCTTGAAATGAGCTGAATCAAGGAAACTTAAGCTCATTTTAGCTACCTTAAGCTGAAAGTTAGCTCCACTGCAATAAGAACAGTGTTTCCAAGCTATCTCCGGCTAGAAATGAGCTGAAACAAGGAAACTTAAGCTCATTTTAGCTACCTCAAGCTGAAAGTTAGCTCCACTGCAATAAGAGCAGTGTCTCCAAGCTGTCTGCGGCTTGAAATGAGCTGAAACAAGCTGAAACAAGCTGAATAAGACTAAAAATATTTTCCCATTTGTCTAGCAGTGGAAGCTAGGGTCCTAAGCACGTAAGATTTTTTTGACAGCAATCAGGTTATTAAATACCATAGATTAGAGACAACTATAAGATACCCGTCTATGTGTTGATATTTCGATGCCGGCAAGAAGCAAAAGTCTGGACTTTGACTGACTTGCTGTTTTCGTATCAATTGCAAATGACATTATTGATTTTGGGAAACGTTACAACACTAGCAGGAAACTTAAGCTCATTTTAGCTACCTTAAGCTGAAAGTTAGCTCCACTGCAATAAGAACAGTGTCTCCAAGCTATCTCCGGCTAGAAATGAGCTGAAACAAGGAAACTTAAGCTCATTTTAGCTATCTTAAGCTGAAAGTTAGCTCCACTGCATTAAGAACAGTGTCTCCAAGCTGTCTGCGGCTTGAAATGAGCTGAAACAAGCTGAAACAAGCTGAATAAGACTAAAAATATTTTCCCATTTGTCTAGCAGTGGAAGCTAGGGTCCTAAGCACGTAAGATTTTTTTGACAGCAATCAGGTTATTAAATACCATAGATTAGAGACAATTATAAGATACCCGTCTATGTGTTGATATTTCTGATAACGGCAAGAAGCAAAAGTCTGGACTTTGACTGACTTGCTGTTTTCATAACAATTGCAAATGACATTATTGATTTTGGGAAACGTTACAACACTAGCAGGAAACTTAAGCTCATTTTAGCTACCTTAAGCTGAATGTTAGCTCCACTGCAATAAGAACAGTGTCTCCAAGCTATCTCTGGCTAGAAATGAGCTGAATTAAGGAAACTTAAGCTCATTTTAGCTACCTCAAGCTGAAAGTTAGCTCCACTGCAATAAGAGCAGTGTCTCCAAGCTGTCCTGCGGCTTGAAATGAGCTGAATCAAGGAAACTTAAGCTCATTTTAGCTACCTTAAGCTGAAAGTTAGCTCCACTGCAATAAGAACAGTGTTTCCAAGCTATCTCCGGCTAGAAATGAGCTGAAACAAGGAAACTTAAGCTCATTTTAGCTACCTCAAGCTGAAAGTTAGCTCCACTGCAATAAGAGCAGTGTCTCCAAGCTGTCTGCGGCTTGAAATGAGCTGAAACAAGCTGAAACAAGCTGAATAAGACTAAAAATATTTTCCCATTTGTCTAGCAGTGGAAGCTAGGGTCCTAAGCACGTAAGATTTTTTTGACAGCAATCAGGTTATTAAATACCATAGATTAGAGACAACTATAAGATACCCGTCTATGTGTTGATATTTCGGATGCCGGCAAGAAGCAAAAGTCTGGACTTTGACTGACTTGCTGTTTTCATATCAATTGCAAAAGACATTATTGATTTTGGGAAACGTTACAACACTAGCAGGAAACTTAAGCTCATTTTAGCTACCTTAAGCTGAAAGTTAGCTCCACTGCAATAAGAACAGTGTCTCCAAGCTATCTCCGGCTAGAAATGAGCTGAAACAAGGAAACTTAAGCTCATTTTAGCTATCTTAAGCTGAAAGTTAGCTCCACTGCATTAAGAACAGTGTCTCCAAGCTGTCTGCGGCTTGAAATGAGCTGAAACAAGCTGAAACAAGCTGAATAAGACTAAAAATATTTTCCCATTTGTCTAGCAGTGGAAGCTAGGGTCCTAAGCACGTAAGATTTTTTTGACAGCAATCAGGTTATTAAATACCATAGATTAGAGACAATTATAAGATACCCGTCTATGTGTTGATATTTCTGATAACGGCAAGAAGCAAAAGTCTGGTCTTTGACTGACTTGCTGTTTTCATAACAATTGCAACTGACATTATTGATTATCGGAAACGTTACCACACTAGCAGGAAACTTAAGCTCATTTTAGCTACCTTAAGCTGAAAGTTAGCTCCACTACAATAAGAACAGTGTCTCCAAGCTGACTGCGGCTTGAAATGAGCTGAAACAAGGAAACTTAAGCTCATTTTAGCTACCTCAAGCTGAAAGTTAGCTCCACTGCAATAAGCGCAGTGTCTCCAAGCTATCTCCGGCTAGAAATGAGCTGAATTAAGGAAACTTCAGCTCATTTTAGCTACCTTAAGCTGAAAGTTAGCTCCACTGCAATAAGAACAGTGTCTCCAAGCTATCTCCGGCTAGAAATGAGCTGAAGCAAGGAAACTTAAGCTCATTTTAGCTACCTCAAGCTGAAAGCTAGCTCCACTGCAATAAGAGCAGTGTCTCCAAGCTGTCTGCGGCTTGAAATGAGCTGAAACAAGGAAACTTAAGCTCATTTTAGCTACCTTAAGCTGAAAGGTAGCTCCACTGCAATAAGAACAGTGTCTCCAAGCTATCTCCGGCTAGAAATGAGCTGAAACAAGGAAACTTAAGCTCATTTTAGCTATCTTAAGCTGAAAGTTAGCTCCACTGCAATATGAATAGTGTCTCCAAGCTGTCTGCGGCTTGAAATGAGCTGAAACAAGGAAACTTAAGCTCATTTTAGCTACCTTAAGCTGAAAGTTAGCTCCACTGCAATAAGAACAGTGTTTCAAAGCTATCTCCGGCTAGAAATGAGCTGAAACAAGGAAACTTAAGCTCATTTTAGCTATCTTAAGCTGAAAGTTAGCTCCACTGCAATAAGAACAGTGTCTCCTAGCTGTCTGCGACTTGAAATGAGCTAATACATGGAAACTTAAGCTCATTTTAGCTACCTCAAGCTGAAAGTTAGCTCCACTGCAGTAAGAACAGTGTCTCCAAGCTATCTCCAGCTAGAAATGAGCTGAATTAAGGAAACTTAAGCTCATTTTAGCTACCTCAAGCTGAAAGTTAGCTCCACTGCAATAAGCGCAGTGTCTCCAAGCTGTCTGCGGCTTGAAATGAGCTGAATCAAGGAAACTTAAGCTCATTTTAGCTACCTCAAGCTGAAAGTTAGCTCCACTGCAATAAGAGCAGTGTCTCCAAGCTGTCTGCGGCTTGAAATGAGCTGAAACAAGGAAACTTAAGCTCATTTTAGCTACCTCAAGCTGAAAGTTAGCTCCACTGCAATAAGCGCAGTGTCTCCAAGCTGTCTGCGGCTTGAAATGAGCTGAATCAAGGAAACTTAATCTTATTTTAGCTACCTCAAGCTGAAAGCTAGCTCCACTGCAATAAGCGCAGTGTCTCCAAGCTGTCTGCGACTTGAAATGAGCTAATACATGGAAACTTAAGCTCATTTTAGCTACCTCAAGCTGAAAGTTAGCTCCACTGCAATAAGAGCAGTGTCTCCAAGCTGTCTGCGGCTTGAAATGAGCTGAATCAAGGAAACTTAAGCTTATTTTAGCTACCTCAAGCTGAAAGTTAGCTCCACTGCAATAAGAGCAGTGTCTCCAAGCTGTCTGCGGCTTGAAATGAGCTGAAACAAGGAAACTTAAGCTCATTTTAGCTACCTCAAGCTGAAAGTTAGCTCCACTGCAATAAGCGCAGTGTCTCCAAGCTGTCTGCGGCTTGAAATGAGCTGAATCAAGGAAACTTAATCTTATTTTAGCTACCTCAAGCTGAAAGCTAGCTCCACTGCAATAAGCGCAGTGTCTCCAAGCTGTCTGCGGCTTGAAATGAGCTGAAACAAGCTGAAACAAGCTGAATAAGACTAAAAATATTTTCCCATTTGTCTAGCAGTGGAAGCTAGGGTCCTAAGCACGTAAGATTTTTTTGACAGCAATCAGGTTATTAAATACCATAGATTAGAGACAATTATAAGATACCCGTCTATGTGTTGATATTTCTGATAACGGCAAGAAGCAAAAGTCTGGACTTTGACTGACTTCCTGTCATCGTTACAATTGCAACTGACATTATTGATTATCGGAAACGTTACCACACTAGCATTAAACTTAAGCTCATTTTAGCTACCTTAAGCTGAAAGTTAGCTCCACTGCAATAAGAACAGTGTCTCCTAGCTGTCTGCGACTTGAAATGAGCTAATACATGGAAACTTAAGCTCATTTTAGCTACCTCAAGCTGAAAGTTAGCTCCACTGCAGTAAGAACAGTGTCTCCAAGCTATCTCCAGCTAGAAATGAGCTGAATTAAGGAAACTTAAGCTCATTTTAGCTACCTCAAGCTGAAAGTTAGCTCCACTGCAATAAGCGCAGTGTCTCCAAGCTGTCTGCGGCTTGAAATGAGCTGAATCAAGGAAACTTAAGCTCATTTTAGCTACCTTAAGCTGAAAGTTAGCTCCACTGCAATAAGAACAGTGTTTCCAAGCTATCTCCGGCTAGAAATGAGCTGAAACAAGGAAACTTAAGCTCATTTTAGCTACCTCAAGCTGAAAGTTAGCTCCACTGCAATAAGAGCAGTGTCTCCAAGCTGTCTGCGGCTTGAAATGAGCTGAAACAAGGAAACTTAACCTCATTTTAGCTACCTCAAGCTGAAAGTTAGCTCCACTGCAATAAGCGCAGTGTCTCCAAGCTGTCTGCGGCTTGAAATGAGCTGAAACAAGCTGAAACAAGCTGAATAAGACTAAAAATATTTTCCCATTTGTCTAGCAGTGGAAGCTAGGGTCCTAAGCACGTAAGATTTTTTTGACAGCAATCAGGTTATTAAATACCATAGATTAGAGACAACTATAAGATACCCGTCTATGTGTTGATATTTCGATGCCGGCAAGAAGCAAAAGTCTGGTCTTTGACTGACTTGCTGTTTTCATAACAATTGCAACTGACATTATTGATTATCGGAAACGTTACCACACTAGCAGGAAACTTAAGCTCATTTTAGCTACCTTAAGCTGAAAGTTAGCTCCACTACAATAAGAACAGTGTCTCCAAGCTGACTGCGGCTTGAAATGAGCTGAAACAAGGAAACTTAAGCTCATTTTAGCTACCTCAAGCTGAAAGTTAGCTCCACTGCAATAAGCGCAGTGTCTCCAAGCTATCTCCGGCTAGAAATGAGCTGAATTAAGGAAACTTCAGCTCATTTTAGCTACCTTAAGCTGAAAGTTAGCTCCACTGCAATAAGAACAGTGTCTCCAAGCTATCTCCGGCTAGAAATGAGCTGAAGCAAGGAAACTTAAGCTCATTTTAGCTACCTCAAGCTGAAAGCTAGCTCCACTGCAATAAGAGCAGTGTCTCCAAGCTGTCTGCGGCTTGAAATGAGCTGAAACAAGGAAACTTAAGCTCATTTTAGCTACCTTAAGCTGAAAGGTAGCTCCACTGCAATAAGAACAGTGTCTCCAAGCTATCTCCGGCTAGATATGAGTTGAAACAAGAAAACTTAAGCTCATTTTAGCTACCTTAAGCTGAAAGTTAGCTCCACTGCAATATGAATAGTGTCTCCAAGCTGTCTGCGGCTTGAAATGAGCTGAAACAAGGAAACTTAAGCTCATTTTAGCTACCTTAAGCTGAAAGTTAGCTCCACTGCAATAAGAACAGTGTTTCCAAGCTATCTCCGGCTAGAAATGAGCTGAAACAAGGAAACTTAAGCTCATTTTAGCTATCTTAAGCTGAAAGTTAGCTCCACTGCAATAAGAACAGTGTCTCCTAGCTGTCTGCGACTTGAAATGAGCTAATACATGGAAACTTAAGCTCATTTTAGCTACCTCAAGCTGAAAGTTAGCTCCACTGCAGTAAGAACAGTGTCTCCAAGCTATCTCCAGCTAGAAATGAGCTGAATTAAGGAAACTTAAGCTCATTTTAGCTACCTCAAGCTGAAAGTTAGCTCCACTGCAATAAGCGCAGTGTCTCCAAGCTGTCTGCGGCTTGAAATGAGCTGAATCAAGGAAACTTAAGCTTATTTTAGCTACCTCAAGCTGAAAGTTAGCTCCACTGCAATAAGAGCAGTGTCTCCAAGCTGTCTGCGGCTTGAAATGAGCTGAAACAAGGAAACTTAAGCTCATTGTAGCTACCTCAAGCTGAAAGTTAGCTCCACTGCAATAAGCGCAGTGTCTCCAAGCTGTCTGCGGCTTGAAATGAGCTGAATCAAGGAAACTTAAGCTTATTTTAGCTACCTCAAGCTGAAAGCTAGCTCCACTGCAATAAGCGCAGTGTCTCCAAGCTGTCTGCGGCTTGAAATGAGCTGAAACAAGCTGAAACAAGCTGAATAAGACTAAAAATATTTTCCCATTTGTCTAGCAGTGGAAGCTAGGGTCCTAAGCACGTAAGATTTTTTTGACAGCAATCAGGTTATTAAATACCATAGATTAGAGACAATTATAAGATACCCGTCTATGTGTTGATATTTCTGATAACGGCAAGAAGCAAAAGTCTGGACTTTGACTGACTTCCTGTCATCGTTACAATTGCAACTGACATTATTGATTATCGGAAACGTTACCACACTAGCAGGAAACTTAAGCTCATTTTAGCTACCTCAAGCTGAAAGTTAGCTCCACTGCAATAAGCGCAGTGTCTCCAAGCTGTCTGCGGCTAGAAATGAGCTGAATTAAGGAAACTTAAGCTCATTTTAGCTACCTCAAGCTGAAAGTTAGCTCCACTGCAATAAGAACAGTGTTTCCAAACTATCTCCGGCTAGAAATGAGCTGAAACAAGGAAACTTAAGCTCATTTTAGCTATCTTAAGCTGAAAGTTAGCTCCACTGCAATAAGAACAGTGTCTCCTAGCTGTCTGCGACTTGAAATGAGCTAAAACATGGAAACTGAAGCTCATTGTAGCTACCTCAAGCTGAAAGTTAGCTCCACTGCAATAAGAACAGTGTCTCCAAGCTATCTCCGGCTAGTAATGAGCTGAATTAAGGAAACTTAAGCTCATTTTAGCTACCTTAAGCTGAAAGTTAGCTCCACTGCAATAAGAACAGTGTCTCCAAGCTGTCTGCGGCTTGAAATGAGCTGAAACAAGCTGAAACAAGCTGAATAAGACTAAAAATATTTTCCCATTTGTCTAGCAGTGGAAGCTAGGGTCCTAAGCACGTAAGATTTTTTTGACAGCAATCAGGTTATTAAATACCATAGATTAGAGACAATTATAAGATACCCGTCTATGTGTTGATATTTCTGATAACGGCAAGAAGCAAAAGTCTGGACTTTGACTGACTTCCTGTCATCGTTACAATTGCAACTGACATTATTGATTATCGGAAACGTTACCACACTAGCAGGAAACTTAAGCTCATTTTAGCTACCTTAAGCTGAAAGTTAGCTCCACTGCAATAAGAACAGTGTCTCCAAGCTATCTCCGGCTAGAAATGAGTTGAAACAAGGAAACTTAAGCTCATTTTAGCTACCTTAAGCTGAAAGTTAGCTCCACTGCAATATGAATAGTGTCTCCAAGCTGTCTGCGGCTTGAAATGAGCTGAAACAAGGAAACTTAAGCTAATTTTAGCTACCTTAAGCTGAAAGTTAGCTCCACTGCAATAAGAACAGTGATTCCAAGCTATCTCCGGCTAGAAATGAGCTGAAACAAGGAAACTTAAGCTCATTTTAGCTATCTTAAGCTGAAAGTTAGCTCCACTGCAATAAGAACAGTGTCTCCTAGCTGTCTGCGACTTGAAATGAGCTAATACATGGAAACTTAAGCTCATTTTAGCTACCTCAAGCTGAAAGTTAGCTCCACTGCAGTAAGAACAGTGTCTCCAAGCTATCTCCAGCTAGAAATGAGCTGAATTAAGGAAACTTAAGCTCATTTTAGCTACCTCAAGCTGAAAGTTAGCTCCACTGCAATAAGCGCAGTGTCTCCAAGCTGTCTGCGGCTTGAAATGAGCTGAATCAAGGAAACTTAAGCTTATTTTAGCTACCTCAAGCTGAAAGTTAGCTCCACTGCAATAAGAGCAGTGTCTCCAAGCTGTCTGCGGCTTGAAATGAGCTGAAACAAGGAAACTTAAGCTCATTTGAGCTACCTTCAGCTGAAAGTTAGCTCCACTGCAATAAGAACAGTGTTTCCAAGCTATCTCCGGCTAGAAATGAGCTGAAACAAGGAAACTTAAGCTCATTTTAGCTACCTCAAGCTGAAAGTTAGCTCCACTGCAATAAGAGCAGTGTCTCCAAGCTGTCTGCGGCTTGCAATGAGCTGAAACAAGGAAACTTAACCTCATTTTAGCTACCTTAAGCTGAAAGTTAGCTCCACTGGAATAAGAACAGTGTCTCCAAGCTATCTCTGGCTAGAAATGAGCTGAATTAAGGAAACTTAAGCTCATTTTAGCTACCTCAAGCTGAAAGTTAGCTCCACTGCAATAAGAACAGTGTCTCCAAGCTATCTCCGGCTAGAAATGAGCTGAATTAAGGAAACTTAAGCTCATTTTAGCTACCTCAAGCTGAAAGTTAGCTCCACTGCAATAAGAACAGTGTTTCCAAACTATCTCCGGCTAGAAATGAGCTAAAACATGGAAACTGAAGCTCATTGTAGCTACCTCAAGCTGAAAGTTAGCTCCACTGCAATAAGAGCAGTGTCTCCAAGCTGTCTGCGGCTTGAAATGAGCTGAAACAAGGAAACTTAACCTCATTTTAGCTACCTTAAGCTGAAAGTTAGCTCCACTGCAATAAGAACAGTGTCTCCAAGCTATCTCCGGCTAGAAATGAGCTGAAGCAAGGAAACTTAAGCTCATTTTAGCTACCTCAAGCTGAAAGCTAGCTCCACTGCAATAAGCGCAGTGTCTCCAAGCTGTCTGCGGCTTGAAATGAGCTGAAACAAGCTGAAACAAGCTGAATAAGACTAAAAATATTTTCCCATTTGTCTAGCAGTGGAAGCTAGGGTCCTAAGCACGTAAGATTTTTTTGACAGCAATCAGGTTATTAAATACCATAGATTAGAGACAATTATAAGATACCCGTCTATGTGTTGATATTTCTGATAACGGCAAGAAGCAAAAGTCTGGACTTTGACTGACTTCCTGTCATCGTTACAATTGCAACTGACATTATTGATTATCGGAAACGTTACCACACTAGCAGGAAACTTAAGCTCATTTTAGCTACCTTAAGCTGAAAATTAGCTCCACTGCAATAAGAACAGTGTCTCCAAGCTATCTCCGGCTAGAAATGAGTTGAAACAAGGAAACTTAAGCTCATTTTAGCTACCTTAAGCTGAAAGTTAGCTCCACTGCAATATGAATAGTGTCTCCAAGCTGTCTGCGGCTTGAAATGAGCTGAAACAAGGAAACTTAAGCTCATTTTAGCTACCTTAAGCTGAAAGTTAGCTCCACTGCAATAAGAACAGTGTCTCCAAGCTATCTCTGGCTAGAAATGAGCTGAATTAAGGAAACTTAAGCTCATTTTAGCTACCTCAAGCTGAAAGTTAGCTCCACTGCAATAAGAACAGTGTTTCCAAACTATCTCCGGCTAGAAATGAGCTGAAACATGGAAACTGAAGCTCATTGTAGCTACCTCAACCTGAAAGTTAGCTCCACTGCAATAAGAACAGTGTCTCCAAGCTATCTCCGGCTAGAAATGAGCTGAATTAAGGAAACTTAAGCTCATTTTAGCTACCTTAAGCTGAAAGTTAGCTTCACTGCAATAAGAACAGTGTCTCCAAGCTATCTCCGGCTAGAAATGAGCTGAAGCAAGGAAACTTAAGCTCATTTTAGCTACCTCAAGCTGAAAGTTAGCTCCACTGCAATAAGAACAGTGTTTCCAAACTATCTCCGGCTAGAAATGAGCTGAAACATGGAAACTTAAGCTCATTTTAGCTACCTCAAGCTGAAAGCTAGCTCCACTGCAATAAGCGCAGTGTCTCCAAGCTATCTCCGGCTAGAAATGAGCTGAAGCAAGGAAACTTAAGCTCATTTTAGCTACCTCAAGCTGAAAGCTAGCTCCACTGCAATAAGCGCAGTGTCTCCAAGCTGTCTGCGGCTTGAAATGAGCTGAAACAAGCTGAAACAAGCTGAATAAGACTAAAAATATTTTCCCATTTGTCTAGCAGTGGAAGCTAGGGTCCTAAGCACGTAAGATTTTTTTGACAGCAATCAGGTTATTAAATACCATAGATTAGAGACAATTATAAGATACCCGTCTATGTGTTGATATTTCTGATAACGGCAAGAAGCAAAAGTCTGGACTTTGACTGACTTCCTGTCATCGTTACAATTGCAACTGACATTATTGATTATCGGAAACGTTACCAAACTAGCAGGAAACTTAAGCTCATTTTAGCTACCTTAAGCTGAAAATTAGCTCCACTGCAATAAGAACAGTGTCTCCAAGCTATCTCCGGCTAGAAATGAGTTGAAACAAGGAAACTTAAGCTCATTTTAGCTACCTTAAGCTGAAAGTTAGCTCCACTGCAATATGAATAGTGTCTCCAAGCTGTCTGCGGCTTGAAATGAGCTGAAACAAGGAAACTTAAGCTCATTTTAGCTACCTTAAGCTGAAAGTTAGCTCCACTGCAATAAGAACAGTGTCTCCAAGCTATCTCTGGCTAGAAATGAGCTGAATTAAGGAAACTTAAGCTCATTTTAGCTACCTCAAGCTGAAAGTTAGCTCCACTGCAATAAGAACAGTGTTTCCAAACTATCTCCGGCTAGAAATGAGCTGAAACATGGAAACTGAAGCTCATTGTAGCTACCTCAAGCTGAAAGTTAGCTCCACTGCAATAAGAACAGTGTCTCCAAGCTATCTCCGGCTAGAAATGAGCTGAATTAAGGAAACTTAAGCTCATTTTAGCTACCTTAAGCTGAAAGTTAGCTTCACTGCAATAAGAACAGTGTCTCCAAGCTATCTCCGGCTAGAAATGAGCTGAAGCAAGAAAACTTAAGCTCATTTTAGCTACCTCAAGCTGAAAGTTAGCTCCACTGCAATAAGAACAGTGTTTCCAAACTATCTCCGGCTAGAAATGAGCTGAAACATGGAAACTTAAGCTCATTTTAGCTACCTCAAGCTGAAAGCTAGCTCCACTGCAATAAGCGCAGTGTCTCCAAGCTGTCTGCGGCTTGAAATGAGCTGAAACAAGCTGAAACAAGCTGAATAAGACTAAAAATATTTTCCCATTTGTCTAGCAGTGGAAGCTAGGGTCCTAAGCACGTAAGATTTTTTTGACAGCAATCAGGTTATTAAATACCATAGATTAGAGACAATTATAAGATACCCGTCTATGTGTTGATATTTCTGATAACGGCAAGAAGCAAAAGTCTGGACTTTGACTGACTTCCTGTCATCGTTACAATTGCAACTGACATTATTGATTATCGGAAACGTTACCACACTAGCAGGAAACTTAAGCTCATTTTAGCTACCTTAAGCTGAAAGTTAGCTCCACTGCAATAAGAACAGTGTCTCCAAGCTATCTCCGGCTAGAAATGAGTTGAAACAAGGAAACTTAAGCTCATTTTAGCTACCTTAAGCTGAAAGTTAGCTCCACTGCAATATGAATAGTGTCTCCAAGCTGTCTGCGGCTTGAAATGAGCTGAAACAAGGAAACTTAAGCTCATTTTAGCTACCTTAAGCTGAAAGTTAGCTCCACTGCAATAAGAACAGTGTTTCCAAGCTATCTCCGGCTAGAAATGAGCTGAAACAAGGAAACTTAAGCTCATTTTAGCTATCTTAAGCTGAAAGTTAGCTCCACTGCAATAAGAACAGTGTCTCCTAGCTGTCTGCGACTTGAAATGAGTTAATACATGGAAACTTAAGCTCATTTAGCTACCTCAAGCTGAAAGTTAGCTCCACTGCAGTAAGAACAGTGTCTCCAAGCTATCTCCAGCTAGAAATGAGCTGAATTAAGGAAACTTAAGCTCATTTTAGCTACCTCAAGCTGAAAGTTAGCTCCACTGCAATAAGCGCAGTGTCTCCAAGCTGTCTGCGGCTTGAAATGAGCTGAATCAAGGAAACTTAAGCTTATTTTAGCTACCTCAAGCTGAAAGTTAGCTCCACTGCAATAAGAGCAGTGTCTCCAAGCTGTCTGCGGCTTGAAATGAGCTGAAACAAGGAAACTTAAGCTCATTTTAGCTACCTTAAGCTGAAAGTTAGCTCCACTGCAATAAGAACAGTGTTTCCAAGCTATCTCCGGCTAGAAATGAGCTGAAACAAGGAAACCTAAGCTCATTTTAGCTACCTCAAGCTGAAAGTTAGCTCCACTGCAATAAGAGCAGTGTCTCCAAGCTGTCTGCGGCTTGAAATGAGCTGAAACAAGGAAACTTAACCTCATTTTAGCTACCTTAAGCTGAAAGTTAGCTCCACTGCAATAAGAACAGTGTCTCCAAGCTATCTCTGGCTAGAAATGAGCTGAATTAAGGAAACTTAAGCTCATTTTAGCTACCTCAAGCTGAAAGTTAGCTCCACTGCAATAAGAGCAGTGTCTCCAAGCTGTCTGCGGCTTGAAATGAGCTGAAACAAGGAAACTTAACCTCATTTTAGCTACCTTAAGCTGAAAGTTAGCTCCACTGCAATAAGAACAGTGTCTCCAAGCTATCTCCAGCTAGAAATGAGCTGAATTAAGGAAACTTAAGCTCATTTTAGCTATCTTAAGCTGAAAGTTAGCTCCACTGCATTAAGAACAGTGTCTCCTAGCTGTCTGCGACTTGAAATGAGCTGAATTAAGGAAACTTAAGCTCATTTTAGCTACCTTAAGCTGAAAGTTAGCTCCACTGCAATAAGAACAGTGTCTCCAAGCTATCTCCGGCTAGAAATGAGTTGAAACAAGGAAACTTAAGCTCATTTTAGCTACCTTAAGCTGAAAGTTAGCTCCACTGCAATATGAATAGTGTCTCCAAGCTGTCTGCGGCTTGAAATGAGCTGAAACAAGGAAACTTAAGCTCATTTTAGCTACCTTAAGCTGAAAGTTAGCTCCACTGCAATAAGAACAGTGTCTCCAAGCTATCTCCGGCTAGAAATGAGCTGAATTAAGGAAACTTAAGCTCATTTTAGCTACCTTAAGCTGAAAGATAGCTCCACTGCAA
This sequence comes from Theocolax elegans, assembly GCA_026168455.1. Lineage (NCBI taxonomy): Eukaryota > Metazoa > Arthropoda > Insecta > Hymenoptera > Cerocephalidae > Theocolax > Theocolax elegans. The sequence goes on along the minus strand of JANSJX010000200.1, from coordinate 28,707 downwards.
TAAGAACAGTGTCTCCAAGCTGTCTGCGACTTGAAATGAGATAATACATGGAAACTTAAGCTCATTTTAGCTACCTCAAGCTGAAAGTTAGCTCCACTGCAGTAAGAACAGTGTCTCCAAGCTATCTCCGGCTTGAAATGAGCTGAAACAAGGAAACTTAAGCTCATTTTAACTACCTTAAGCTGAAAGTTAGCTCCACTGCAATAAGAACAGTGTTTCCAAGCTATCTCCGGCTAGAAATGAGCTGAAACAAGGAAACTTAAGCTCATTTTAGCTATCTTAAGCTGAAAGTTAGCTCCACTGCAATAAGAACAGTGTCTCCTAGCTGTCTGCGGCTTGAAATGAGCTGAAACAAGGAAACTTAACCTCATTTTAGCTACCTTAAGCTGAAAGTTAGCTCCACTGCAATAAGAACAGTGTCTCCAAGCTATCTCTGGCTAGAAATGAGCTGAATTAAGGAAACTTAAGCTCATTTTAGCTACCTCAAGCTGAAAGTTAGCTCCACTGCAATAAGAGCAGTGTCTCCAAGCTGTCTGCGGCTTGAAATGAGCTGAAACAAGGAAACTTAACCTCATTTTAGCTACCTTAAGCTGAAAGTTAGCTCCACTGCAATAAGAACAGTGTCTCCAAGCTATCTCCAGCTAGAAATGAGCTGAATTAAGGAAACTTAAGCTCATTTTAGCTATCTTAAGCTGAAAGTTAGCTCCACTGCATTAAGAACAGTGTCTCCTAGCTGTCTGCGACTTGAAATGAGCTGAATTAAGGAAACTTAAGCTCATTTTAGCTACCTTAAGCTGAAAGTTAGCTCCACTGCAATAAGAACAGTGTCTCCAAGCTATCTCCGGCTAGAAATGAGTTGAAACAAGGAAACTTAAGCTCATTTTAGCTACCTTAAGCTGAAAGTTAGCTCCACTGCAATATGAATAGTGTCTCCAAGCTGTCTGCGGCTTGAAATGAGCTGAAACAAGGAAACTTAAGCTCATTTTAGCTACCTTAAGCTGAAAGTTAGCTCCACTGCAATAAGAACAGTGTCTCCAAGCTATCTCCGGCTAGAAATGAGCTGAATTAAGGAAACTTAAGCTCATTTTAGCTACCTTAAGCTGAAAGATAGCTCCACTGCAATAAGAACAGTGTCTCCAAGCTGTCTGCGACTTGAAATGAGATAATACATGGAAACTTAAGCTCATTTTAGCTACCTCAAGCTGAAAGTTAGCTCCACTGCAGTAAGAACAGTGTCTCCAAGCTATCTCCGGCTTGAAATGAGCTGAAACAAGGAAACTTAAGCTCATTTTAACTACCTTAAGCTGAAAGTTAGCTCCACTGCAATAAGAACAGTGTTTCCAAGCTATCTCCGGCTAGAAATGAGCTGAAACAAGGAAACTTAAGCTCATTTTAGCTATCTTAAGCTGAAAGTTAGCTCCACTGCAATAAGAACAGTGTCTCCTAGCTGTCTGCGACTTGAAATGAGCTAATACATGGAAACTTAAGCTCATTTTAGCTACCTCAAGCTGAAAGCTAGCTCCACTGCAATATGAATAGTGTCTCCAAGCTGTCTGCGGCTTGAAATGAGCTGAAACAAGGAAACTTAAGCTCATTTTAGCTACCTTAAGCTGAAAGTTAGCTCCACTGCAATAAGAGCAGTGTCTCCAAGCTGTCTGCGGCTTGAAATGAGCTGAAACAAGGAAACTTAACCTCATTTTAGCTACCTTAAGCTGAAAGTTAGCTCCACTGCAATAAGAACAGTGTTTCCAAGCTATCTCCGGCTAGAAATGAGCTGAAACAAGGAAACTTAAGCTCATTTTAGCTATCTTAAGCTGAAAGTTAGCTCCACTGCAATAAGAACAGTGTCTCCTAGCTGTCTGCGACTTGAAATGAGCTAATACATGGAAACTTAAGCTCATTTTAGCTACCTCAAGCTGAAAGTTAGCTCCACTGCAGTAAGAACAGTGTCTCCAAGCTATCTCCAGCTAGAAATGAGCTGAATTAAGGAAACTTAAGCTCATTTTAGCTACCTCAAGCTGAAAGTTAGCTCCACTGCAATAAGCGCAGTGTCTCCAAGCTGTCTGCGACTTGAAATGGGCTAATACATGGAAACTTAAGCTCATTTTAGCTACCTCAAGCTGAAAGTTAGCTCCACTGCAGTAAGAACAGTGTCTCCAAGCTATCTCCAGCTAGAAATGAGCTGAATCAAGGAAACTTAAGCTCATTTTAGCTACCTCAAGCTGAAAGTTAGCTCCACTGCAATAAGCGCAGTGTCTCCAAGCTGTCTGCGGCTTGAAATGAGCTGAATCAAGGAAACTTAAGCTTATTTTAGCTACCTTAAGCTGAAAGTTAGCTCCACTGCAATAAGAACAGTGTTTCCAAGCTATCTCCGGCTAGAAATGAGCTGAAACAAGGAAACTTAAGCTCATTTAAGCTACCTCAAGCTGAAAGTTAGCTCCACTGCAATAAGAGCAGTGTCTCCAAGCTGTCTGCGGCTTGAAATGAGCTGAAACAAGGAAACTTAACCTCATTTTAGCTACCTTAAGCTGAAAGTTAGCTCCACTGCAATAAGAACAGTGTCTCCAAGCTATCTCCGGCTAGAAATGAGCTGAAGCAAGGAAACTTAAGCTCATTTTAGCTACCTCAAGCTGAAAGCTAGCTCCACTGCAATATGAATAGTGTCTCCAAGCTGTCTGCGGCTTGAAATGAGCTGAAACAAGGAAACTTAAGCTCATTTTAGCTACCTTAAGCTGAAAGTTAGCTCCACTGCAATAAGAACAGTGTTTCCAAGCTATCTCCGGCTAGAAATGAGCTGAAACAAGGAAACTTAAGCTCATTTTAGCTATCTTAAGCTGAAAGTTAGCTCCACTGCAATAAGAACAGTGTCTCCTAGCTGTCTGCGACTTGAAATGAGCTAATACATGGAAACTTAAGCTCATTTTAGCTACCTCAAGCTGAAAGTTAGCTCCACTGCAGTAAGAACAGTGTCTCCAAGCTATCTCCAGCTAGAAATGAGCTGAATTAAGGAAACTTAAGCTCATTTTAGCTACCTCAAGCTGAAAGTTAGCTCCACTGCAATAAGCGCAGTGTCTCCAAGCTGTCTGCGACTTGAAATGAGCTAATACATGGAAACTTAAGCTCATTTTAGCTACCTCAAGCTGAAAGTTAGCTCCACTGCAGTAAGAACAGTGTCTCCAAGCTATCTCCAGCTAGAAATGAGCTGAATTAAGGAAACTTAAGCTCATTTTAGCTACCTCAAGCTGAAAGTTAGCTCCACTGCAATAAGCGCAGTGTCTCCAAGCTGTCTGCGGCTTGAAATGAGCTGAATCAAGGAAACTTAAGCTTATTTTAGCTACCTTAAGCTGAAAGTTAGCTCCACTGCAATAAGAACAGTGTTTCCAAGCTATCTCCGGCTAGAAATGAGCTGAAACAAGGAAACTTAAGCTCATTTTAGCTACCTCAAGCTGAAAGTTAGCTCCACTGCAATAAGAGCAGTGTCTCCAAGCTGTCTGCGGCTTGAAATGAGCAGAAACAAGGAAACTTAACCTCATTTTAGCTACCTTAAGCTGAAAGTTAGCTCCACTGCAATAAGAACAGTGTCTCCAAGCTATCTCCGGCTAGAAATGAGCTGAAGCAAGGAAACTTAAACTCATTTTAGCTACCTCAAGCTGAAAGCTAGCTCCACTGCAATATGAATAGTGTCTCCAAGCTGTCTGCGGCTTGAAATGAGCTGAAACAAGGAAACTTAAGCTCATTTTAGCTACCTTAAGCTGAAAGTTAGCTCCACTGCAATAAGAACAGTGTTTCCAAGCTATCTCCGGCTAGAAATGAGCTGAAACAAGGAAACTTAAGCTCATTTTAGCTATCTTAAGCTGAAAGTTAGCTCCACTGCAATAAGAACAGTGTCTCCTAGTTGTCTGCGACTTGAAATGAGCTAATACATGGAAACTTAAGCTCATTTTAGCTACCTCAAGCTGAAAGTTAGCTCCACTGCAGTAAGAACAGTGTCTCCAAGCTATCTCCAGCTAGAAATGAGCTGAATTAAGGAAACTTAAGCTCATTTTAGCTACCTCAAGCTGAAAGTTAGCTCCACTGCAATAAGAGCAGTGTCTCCAAGCTGTCTGCGACTTGAAATGAGCTAATACATGGAAACTTAAGCTCATTTTAGCTACCTCAAGCTGAAAGTTAGCTCCACTGCAGTAAGAACAGTGTCTCCAAGCTATCTCCAGCTAGAAATGAGCTGAATTAAGGAAACTTAAGCTCATTTTAGCTACCTCAAGCTGAAAGCTAGCTCCACTGCAATATGAATAGTGTCTCCAAGCTGTCTGCGGCTTGAAATGAGCTGAAACAAGGAAACTTAAGCTCATTTTAGCTACCTTAAGCTGAAAGTTAGCTCCACTGCAATAAGAACAGTGTCTCCAAGCTATCTCCGGCTAGAAATGAGCTGAAGCAAGGAAACTTAAGCTCATTTTAGCTACCTCAAGCTGAAAGTTAGCTCCACTGCAATAAGAACAGTGTCTCCTAGCTGTCTGCGACTTGAAATGAGCTAATACATGGAAACTTAAGCTCATTTTAGCTACCTCAAGCTGAAAGTTAGCTCCACTGCAGTAAGAACAGTGTCTCCAAGCTATCTCCAGCTAGAAATGAGCTGAATTAAGGAAACTTAAGCTCATTTTAGCTACCTCAAGCTGAAAGTTAGCTCCACTGCAATAAGAGCAGTGTCTCCAAGCTGTCTGCGGCTTGAAATGAGCTGAAACAAGGAAACTTAAGCTCATTTTAGCTACCTCAAGCTGAAAGTTAGCTCCACTGCAATAAGAGCAGTGTCTCCAAGCTGTCTGCGGCTTGAAATGAGCTGAAGCAAGGAAACTTAAGCTCATTTAGCTACCTCAAGCTGAAAGCTAGCTCCACTGCAATATGAATAGTGTCTCCAAGCTGTCTGCGGCTTGAAATGAGCTGAAACAAGGAAACTTAAGCTCATTTTAGCTACCTTAAGCTGAAAGTTAGCTCCACTGCAATAAGAACAGTGTTTCCAAGCTATCTCCGGCTAGAAATGAGCTGAAACAAGGAAACTTAAGCTCATTTTAGCTATCTTAAGCTGAAAGTTAGCTCCACTGCAATAAGAACAGTGTCTCCTAGCTGTCTGCGACTTGAAATGAGCTAATACATGGAAACTTAAGCTCATTTTAGCTACCTCAAGCTGAAAGTTAGCTCCACTGCAGTAAGAACAGTGTCTCCAAGCTATCTCCAGCTAGAAATGAGCTGAATTAAGGAAACTTAAGCTCATTTTAGCTACCTCAAGCTGAAAGTTAGCTCCACTGCAATAAGCGCAGTGTCTCCAAGCTGTCTGCGGCTTGAAATGAGCTGAAACAAGGAAACTTAACCTCATTTTAGCTACCTTAAGCTGAAAGTTAGCTCCACTGCGATAAGAGCAGTGTCTCCAAGCTGTCTGCGGCTTGAAATGAGCTGAAACAAGGAAACTTAACCTCATTTTAGCTACCTCAAGCTGAAAGTTAGCTCCACTGCAATAAGAGCAGTGTCTCCAAGCTGTCTGCGGCTTGAAATGAGCTGAAACAAGGAAACTTAAGCTCATTTTAGCTATCTTAAGCTGAAAGTTAGCTCCACTGCAATAAGAACAGTGTCTCCTAGCTGTCTGCGACTTGAAATGAGCTAATACATGGAAACTTAAGCTCATTTTAGCTACCTCAAGCTGAAAGTTAGCTCCACTGCAGTAAGAACAGTGTCTCCAAGCTATCTCCAGCTAGAAATGAGCTGAATTAAGGAAACTTAAGCTCATTTTAGCTACCTCAAGCTGAAAGTTAGCTCCACTGCAATAAGCGCAGTGTCTCCAAGCTGTCTGCGGCTTGAAATGAGCTGAAACAAGGAAACTTAACCTCATTTTAGCTACCTTAAGCTGAAAGTTAGCTCCACTGCAATAAGAACAGTGTCTCCAAGCTATCTCTGGCTAGAAATGAGCTGAATTAAGGAAACTTAAGCTCATTTTAGCTACCTCAAGCTGAAAGTTAGCTCCACTGCAATAAGACCAGTGTCTCCAAGCTGTCTGCGGCTTGAAATGAGCTGAAACAAGGAAACTTAACCTCATTTTAGCTACCTTAAGCTGAAAGTTAGCTCCACTGCAATAAGAACAGTGTCTCCAAGCTATCTCCGGCTAGAAATGAGCTGAAACAAGGAAACTTAAGCTCATTTTAGCTATCTGAAGCTGAAAATAGCTCCACTGCATTAAGAACAGTGACTCCTAGCTGTCTGCGACTTGAAATGAGCTAATACATGGAAACTTAAGCTCATTTTAGCTACCTTAAGCTGAAAGTTAGCTCCACTGCAATAAGAACAGTGTCTCCAAGCTATCTCCGGCTAGAAATGAGCTGAAGCAAGGAAACTTAAGCTCATTTTAGCTACCTCAAGCTGAAAGTTAGCTCCACTGCAATAAGAACAGTGTCTCCTAGCTGTCTGCGACTTGAAATGAGCTAATACATGGAAACTTAAGCTCATTTTAGCTACCTCAAGCTGAAAGTTAGCTCCACTGCAGTAAGAACAGTGTCTCCAAGCTATCTCCAGCTAGAAATGAGCTGAATTAAGGAAACTTAAGCTCATTTTAGCTACCTCAAGCTGAAAGTTAGCTCCACTGCAATAAGAGCAGTGTCTCCAAGCTGTCTGCGGCTTGAAATGAGCTGAAACAAGGAAACTTAAGCTCATTTTAGCTACCTCAAGCTGAAAGTTAGCTCCACTGCAATAAGAGCAGTGTCTCCAAGCTGTCTGCGGCTTGAAATGAGCTGAAGCAAGGAAACTTAAGCTCATTTTAGCTACCTCAAGCTGAAAGCTAGCTCCACTGCAATATGAATAGTGTCTCCAAGCTGTCTGCGGCTTGAAATGAGCTGAAACAAGGAAACTTAAGCTCATTTTAGCTACCTTAAGCTGAAAGTTAGCTCCACTGCAATAAGAACAGTGTTTCCAAGCTATCTCCGGCTAGAAATGAGCTGAAACAAGGAAACTTAAGCTCATTTTAGCTATCTTAAGCTGAAAGTTAGCTCCACTGCAATAAGAACAGTGTCTCCTAGCTGTCTGCGACTTGAAATGAGCTAATACATGGAAACTTAAGCTCATTTTAGCTACCTCAAGCTGAAAGTTAGCTCCACTGCAGTAAGAACAGTGTCTCCAAGCTATCTCAGCTAGAAATGAGCTGAATTAAGGAAACTTAAGCTCATTTTAGCTACCTCAAGCTGAAAGTAGCTCCACTGCAATAAGCGCAGTGTCTCCAAGCTGTCTGCGGCTTGAAATGAGCTGAAACAAGGAAACTTAACCTCATTTTAGCTACCTTAAGCTGAAAGTTAGCTCCACTGCAATAGAGCAGTGTCTCCAAGCTATCTCCGGCTAGAAATGAGCTGAAACAAGGAAACTTAAGCTCATTTTAGCTATCTTAAGCTGAAAGTTAGCTCCACTGCAATAAGAACAGTGTCTCCTAGCTGTCTGCGACTTGAAATGAGCTAATACATGGAAACTTAAGCTCATTTTAGCTACCTCAAGCTGAAAGTTAGCTCCACTGCAGTAAGAACAGTGTCTCCAAGCTATCTCCAGCTAGAAATGAGCTGAATTAAGGAAACTTAAGCTCATTTTAGCTACCTCAAGCTGAAAGTTAGCTCCACTGCAATAAGAGCAGTGTCTCCAAGCTGTCTGCGGCTTGAAATGAGCTGAACAAGGAAACTTAAGCTCATTTTAGCTACCTCAAGCTGAAAGTTAGCTCCACTGCAATAAGAGCAGTGTCTCCAAGCTGTCTGCGGCTTGAAATGAGCTGAAGCAAGGAAACTTAAGCTCATTTTAGCTACCTCAAGCTGAAGCTAGCTCCACTGCAATATGAATAGTGTCTCCAAGCTGTCTGCGGCTTGAAATGAGCTGAAACAAGGAAACTTAAGCTCATTTTAGCTACCTTAAGCTGAAAGTTAGCTCCACTGCAATAAGAACAGTGTTTCCAAGCTATCTCCGGCTAGAAATGAGCTGAAACAAGGAAACTTAAGCTCATTTTAGCTATCTTAAGCTGAAAGTTAGCTCCACTGCAATAAGAACAGTGTCTCCTAGCTGTCTGCGACTTGAAATGAGCTAATACATGGAAACTTAAGCTCATTTTAGCTACCTCAAGCTGAAAGTTAGCTCCACTGCAGTAAGAACAGTGTCTCCAAGCTATCTCCAGCTAGAAATGAGCTGAATTAAGGAAACTTAAGCTCATTTTAGCTACCTCAAGCTGAAAGTTAGCTCCACTGCAATAAGCGCAGTGTCTCCAAGCTGTCTGCGGCTTGAAATGAGCTGAAACAAGGAAACATAACCTCATTTTAGCTACCTTAAGCTGAAAGTTAGCTCCACTGCAATAAGAGCAGTGTCTCCAAGCTGTCTGCGGCTTGAAATGAGCTGAAACAAGGAAACTTAACCTCATTTTAGCTACCTCAAGCTGAAAGTTAGCTCCACTGCAATAAGAGCAGTGTCTCCAAGCTGTCTGCGGCTTGAAATGAGCTGAATTAAGGAAACTTAAGCTCATTTTAGCTACCTTAAGCTGAAAGTTAGCTCCACTGCAATAAGAACAGTGTCTCCAAGCTGACTGCGGCTGGAAATGAGCTGAAACAAGCTGAAACAAGCTGAATAAAGCTAGGGTCCTAAGCACGTAAGATTTTTTTGACAGCAATCAGGTTATTAAATACCATAGATTAGAGACAACTATAAGATACCCGTCTATGTGTTGATATTTCGGATGCCGGCAAGAAGCAAAAGTCTGGACTTTGACTGACTTGCTGTTTCATAACAATTGCAAATGACATTATTGATTTTGGGAAACGTTACAACACTAGCAGGAAACTTAAGCTCATTTTAGCTACCTTAAGCTGAATGTTAGCTCCACTGCAATAAGAACAGTGTCTCCAAGCTGACTGCGGCTTGAAATGAGCTGAAACAAGGAAACTTAAGCTCATTTTAGCTACCTTAAGCTGAAAGTTAGCTCCACTGCAATAAGAACAGTGTCTCCAAGCTGTCTCCGGCTAGAAATGAGCTGAAACAAGGAAACTTAAGCTCATTTTAGCTATCTTAAGCTGAAAGTTAGCTCCACTGCATTAAGAACAGTGTCTCCTAGCTGTCTGCGACTTGAAATGAGCTAATACATGGAAACTTAAGCTCATTTTAGCTACCTCAAGCTGAAAGTTAGCTCCACTGCAGTAAGAACAGTGTCTCCAAGCTATCTCCAGCTAGAAATGAGCTGAATTAAGGAAACTTAAGCTCATTTTAGCTACCTCAAGCTGAAAGCTAGCTCCACTGCAATAAGCGCAGTCTCCAAGCTGTCTGCGGCTTGAAATGAGCTGAAACAAGGAAACTTAAGCTCATTTTAGCTATCTTAAGCTGAAAGTTAGCTCCACTGCAATAAGAACAGTGTCTCCAAGCTGACTGCGGCTTGAAATGAGCTGAAACAAGGAAACTTAAGCTCATTTTAGCTACCTTAAGCTGAAAGTTAGCTCCACTGCAATAAGAACAGTGTCTCCAAGCTGTCTCCGGCTAGAAATGAGCTGAAACAAGGAAACTTAAGCTCATTTTAGCTATCTTAAGCTGAAAGTTAGCTCCACTGCATTAAGAACAGTGTCTCCTAGCTGTCTGCGACTTGAAATGAGCTGAAACAAGGAAACTTAAGCTCATTTTAGCTACCTTAAGCTGAAAGTTAGCTCCACTGCAATAAGAACAGTGTCTCCTAGCTGTCTGCGACTTGAAATGAGCTGAAACAAGGAAACTTAACCTCATTTTAGCTACCTTAAGATGAAAGTTAGCTCCACTGCAATAAGAACAGTGTCTCCAAGCTATCTCCGGCTAGAAATGAGCTGAAACAAGGAAACTTAAGCTCATTTTAGCTATCTTAAGCTGAAAGTTAGCTCCACTGCATTAAGAACAGTGTCTCCTAGCTGTCTGCGACTTGAAATGAGCTAATACATGGAAACTTAAGCTCATTTTAGCTACCTCAAGCTGAAAGTTAGCTCCACTGCAGTAAGAACAGTGTCTCCAAGCTATCTCCAGCTAGAAATGAGCTGAATTAAGGAAACTTAAGCTCATTTTAGCTACCTCAAGCTGAAAGCTAGCTCCACTGCAATAAGCGCAGTCTCCAAGCTGTCTGCGGCTTGAAATGAGCTGAAACAAGCTGAAACAAGCTGAATAAGACTAAAAATATTTTCCCATTTGTCTAGCAGTGGAAGCTAGGGTCCTAAGCACGTAAGATTTTTTTGACAGCAATCAGGTTATTAAATACCATAGATTAGAGACAATTATAAGATACCCGTCTATGTGTTGATATTTCTGATAACGGCAAGAAGCAAAAGTCTGGACTTTGACTGACTTCCTGTCATCGTTACAATTGCAACTGACATTATTGATTATCGGAAACGTTACCACACTAGCAGGAAACTTAAGCTCATTTTAGCTACCTTAAGCTGAAAGTTAGCTCCACTGCAATAAGAACAGTGTCTCCAAGCTATCTCCGGCTAGAAATGAATGAAACAAGGAAACTTAAGCTCATTTTAGCTACCTTAAGCTGAAAGTTAGCTCCACTGCAATATGAATAGTGTCTCCAAGCTGTCTGCGGCTTGAAATGAGCTGAAACAAGGAAACTTAAGCTCATTTAGGTACCTTAAGCTGAAAGTTAGCTCCACTGCAATAAGAACAGTGTTTCCAAGCTATCTCCGGCTAGAAATGAGCTGAAACAAGGAAACTTAAGCTCATTTTAGCTACCTTAAGCTGAAAGTTAGCTCCAGTGCAATATGAATAGTGTCTCCAAGCTGTCTGCGGCTTGAAATGAGCTGAAACAAGGAAACTTAAGCTCATTTTAGCTACCTTAAGCTGAAAGTTAGCTCCACTGCAATAAGAACAGTGTTTCCAAGCTATCTCCGGCTAGAAATGAGCTGAAACAAGGAAACTTAAGCTCATTTTAGCTATCTTAAGCTGAAAGTTAGCTCCACTGCAATAAGAACAGTGTCTCCTAGCTGTCTGCGACTTGAAATGAGCTAAAACATGGAAACTTAAGCTCATTTTAGCTACCTCAAGCTGAAAGTTAGCTCCACTGCAATAAGAACAGTGTCTCCAAGCTATCTCCGGCTATAAATAAGCTGAATTAAGGAAACTTAAGCTCATTTTAGCTACCTTAAGCTGAAAGTTAGCTCCACTGCAATAAGAACAGTGTCTCCAAGCTATCTCCGGCTAGAAATGAGCTGAAGCAAGGAAACTTAAGCTCATTTTAGCTACCTCAAGCTGAAAGCTAGCTCCACTGCAATAAGAGCAGTGTCTCCAAGCTGTCTGCGGCTTGAAATGAGCTGAAACAAGGAAACTTAAGCTCATTTTAGCTACCTTAAGCTGAAAGTTAGCTCCACTGCAATAAGAACAGTGTCTCCAAGCTGACTGCGGCTAGAAATGAGCTGAAACAATGAAACTTAAGCTCATGTTAGCTACCTCAAGCTGAAAATTAGCTCCACTGCAATAAGAACAGTGTCTCCAAGCTGACTGCGGCTGGAAATGAGCTGAAACAAGCTGAAACAAGCTGAATAAGACTAAAAATATTTTCCCATTTGTCTAGCAGTGGAAGCTAGGGTCCTAAGCACGTAAGATTTTTTTGACAGCAATCAGGTTACTAAATACCATAGATTAGAGACAACTATAAGATACCCGTCTATGTGGTGATATTTCGGATGCCGGCAAGAAGCAAAAGTCTGGACTTTGACTGACTTGCTGTTTTCATATCAATTGCAAATGACATTATTGATTTTGGGAAACGTTACAACACTAGCAGGAAACTTAAGCTCATTTTAGCTACCTTAAGCTGAATGTTAGCTCCACTGCAATAAGAACAGTGTCTCCAAGCTGACTGCGGCTTGAAATGAGCTGAAACAAGGAAACTTAAGCTCATTTTAGCTACCTCAAGCTGAAAGTTAGCTCCACTGCAATAAGCGCAGTGTCTCCAAGCTGTCTGCGGCTTGAAATGAGCTGAAACAAGCTGAAACAAGCTGAATAAGACTAAAAATATTTTCCCATTTGTCTAGCAGTGGAAGCTAGGGTCCTAAGCACGTAAGATTTTTTTGACAGCAATCAGGTTATTAAATACCATAGATTAGAGACAATTATAAGATACCCGTCTATGTGTTGATATTTCTGATAACGGCAAGAAGCAAAAGTCTGGACTTTGACTGACTTCCTGTCATCGTTACAATTGCAACTGACATTATTGATTATCGGAAACGTTACCACACTAGCAGGAAACTTAAGCTCATTTTAGCTACCTTAAGCTGAAAGTTAGCTCCACTGCAATAAGAACAGTGTCTCCAAGCTATCTCCGGCTTGAAATGAGCTGAAACAAGGAAACTTAAGCTCATTTTAGCTACCTTAAGCTGAAAGTTAGCTCCACTGCAATAAGAACAGTGTCTCCAAGCTGACTGCGGCTAGAAATGAGCTGAATTAAGGAAACTTAAGCTCATTTTAGCTACCTTAAGCTGAAAGTTAGCTCCACTGCAATAAGAACAGTGTCTCCAAGCTGACTGCGGCTGGAAATGAGCTGAAACAAGCTGAAACAAGCTGAATAAAGCTAGGGTCCTAAGCACGTAAGATTTTTTTGACAGCAATCAGGTTATTAAATACCATAGATTAGAGACAACTATAAGATACCCGTCTATGTGTTGATATTTCGGATGCCGGCAAGAAGCAAAAGTCTGGACTTTGACTGACTTCCTGTCATCGTTACAATTGCAACTGACATTATTGATTATCGGAAACGTTACAACACTAGCAGGAAACTTAAGCTCATTTTAGCTACCTTAAGCTGAATGTTAGCTCCACTGCAATAAGAACAGTGTCTCCAAGCTGACTGCGGCTTGAAATGAGCTGAAACAAGGAAACTTAAGCTCATTTTAGCTACCTTAAGCTGAAAGTTAGCTCCACTGCAATAAGAACAGTGTCTCCAAGCTATCTCTGGCTAGAAATGAGCTGAAACAAGGAAACTTAAGCTCATTTAGCTATCTTAAGCTGAAAGTTAGCTCCACTGCAATAAGAACAGTGTCTCCTAGCTGTCTGCGACTTGAAATGAGCTAAAACATGGAAACTTAAGCTCATTTTAGCTACCTCAAGCTGAAAGTTAGCTCCACTGCATTAAGAACAGTGTCTCCAAGCTATCTCCGGCTATAAATAAGCTGAATTAAGGAAACTTAAGCTCATTTTAGCTACCTTAAGCTGAAAGTTAGCTCCACTGCAATAAGAACAGTGTCTCCAAGCTATCTCCGGCTAGAAATGAGCTGAAGCAAGGAAACTTAAGCTCATTTTAGCTACCTCAAGCTGAAAGCTAGCTCCACTGCAATAAGAGCAGTGTCTCCAAGCTGTCTGCGGCTTGAAATGAGCTGAAACAAGGAAACTTAAGCTCATTTTAGCTACCTTAAGCTGAAAGTTAGCTCCACTGCAATAAGAACAGTGTCTCCAAGCTGACTGCGGCTAGAAATGAGCTGAAACAATGAAACTTAAGCTCATGTTAGCTACCTCAAGCTGAAAATTAGCTCCACTGCAATAAGAACAGTGTCTCCAAGCTGACTGCGGCTGGAAATGAGCTGAAACAAGCTGAAACAAGCTGAATAAGACTAAAAATATTTTCCCATTTGTCTAGCAGTGGAAGCTAGGGTCCTAAGCACGTAAGATTTTTTTGACAGCAATCAGGTTACTAAATACCATAGATTAGAGACAACTATAAGATACCCGTCTATGTGGTGATATTTCGGATGCCGGCAAGAAGCAAAAGTCTGGACTTTGACTGACTTGCTGTTTTCATATCAATTGCAAATGACATTATTGATTTTGGGAAACGTTACAACACTAGCAGGAAACTTAAGCTCATTTTAGCTACCTTAAGCTGAATGTTAGCTCCACTGCAATAAGAACAGTGTCTCCAAGCTGACTGCGGCTTGAAATGAGCTGAAACAAGGAAACTTAAGCTCATTTTAGCTACCTCAAGCTGAAAGTTAGCTCCACTGCAATAAGCGCAGTGTCTCCAAGCTGTCTGCGGCTTGAAATGAGCTGAAACAAGCTGAAACAAGCTGAATAAGACTAAAAATATTTTCCCATTTGTCTAGCAGTGGAAGCTAGGGTCCTAAGCACGTAAGATTTTTTTGACAGCAATCAGGTTATTAAATACCATAGATTAGAGACAATTATAAGATACCCGTCTATGTGTTGATATTTCTGATAACGGCAAGAAGCAAAAGTCTGGACTTTGACTGACTTCCTGTCATCGTTACAATTGCAACTGACATTATTGATTATCGGAAACGTTACCACACTAGCAGGAAACTTAAGCTCATTTTAGCTACCTTAAGCTGAAAGTTAGCTCCACTGCAATAAGAACAGTGTCTCCAAGCTATCTCCGGCTTGAAATGAGCTGAAACAAGGAAACTTAAGCTCATTTTAGCTACCTTAAGCTGAAAGTTAGCTCCACTGCAATAAGAACAGTGTCTCCAAGCTGACTGCGGCTAGAAATGAGCTGAATTAAGGAAACTTAAGCTCATTTTAGCTACCTTAAGCTGAAAGTTAGCTCCACTGCAATAAGAACAGTGTCTCCAAGCTGACTGCGGCTGGAAATGAGCTGAAACAAGCTGAAACAAGCTGAATAAAGCTAGGGTCCTAAGCACGTAAGATTTTTTTGACAGCAATCAGGTTATTAAATACCATAGATTAGAGACAACTATAAGATACCCGTCTATGTGTTGATATTTCGGATGCCGGCAAGAAGCAAAAGTCTGGACTTTGACTGACTTCCTGTCATCGTTACAATTGCAACTGACATTATTGATTATCGGAAACGTTACAACACTAGCAGGAAACTTAAGCTCATTTTAGCTACCTTAAGCTGAATGTTAGCTCCACTGCAATAAGAACAGTGTCTCCAAGCTGACTGCGGCTTGAAATGAGCTGAAACAAGGAAACTTAAGCTCATTTTAGCTACCTTAAGCTGAAAGTTAGCTCCACTGCAATAAGAACAGTGTCTCCAAGCTATCTCTGGCTAGAAATGAGCTGAAACAAGGAAACTTAAGCTCATTTTAGCTATCTTAAGCTGAAAGTTAGCTCCACTGCAATAAGAACAGTGTCTCCAAGCTGACTGCGGCTGGAAATGAGCTGAAACAAGCTGAAACAAGCTGAATAAAGCTA
This sequence comes from Theocolax elegans, assembly GCA_026168455.1. Classification (NCBI taxonomy): domain Eukaryota; kingdom Metazoa; phylum Arthropoda; class Insecta; order Hymenoptera; family Cerocephalidae; genus Theocolax; species Theocolax elegans. Next base: position 13,524 of record JANSJX010000200.1, on the reverse strand, counting down.
GGGTCCTAAGCACGTAAGATTTTTTTGACAGCAATCAGGTTATTAAATACCATAGATTAGAGACAACTATAAGATACCCGTCTATGTGTTGATATTTCGGATGCCGGTAAGAAGCAAAAGTCTGGACTTTGACTGACTTGCTGTTTTCATAACAATTGCAAATGACATTTTTGATTTTGGGAAACGTTACAACACTAGCAGGAAACTTAAGCTCATTTTAGCTACCTTAAGCTGAATGTTAGCTCCACTGCAATAAGAACAGTGTCTCCAAGCTGACTGCGGCTTGAAATGAGCTGAAACAAGGAAACTTAAGCTCATTTTAGCTACCTTAAGCTGAAAGTTAGCTCCACTGCAATAAGAACAGTGTCTCCAAGCTATCTCTGGCTAGAAATGAGCTGAATTAAGGAAACTTAAGCTCATTTTAGCTACCTCAAGCTGAAAGTTAGCTCCACTGCAATAAGAGCAGTGTCTCCAAGCTGTCTGCGGCTAGAAATGAGCTGAATTAAGGAAACTTGAGCTCATTTTAGCTACCTTAAGCTGAAAGTTAGCTCCACTGCAATAAGAACAGTGTCTCCAAGCTATCTCCGGCTAGAAATGAGCTGAAGCAAGGAAACTTAAGCTCATTTTAGCTACCTCAAGCTGAAAGCTAGCTCCACTGCAATAAGAGCAGTGTCTCCAAGCTGTCTGCGGCTTGAAATGAGCTGAAACAAGGAAACTTAAGCTCATTTTAGCTACCTTAAGCTGAAAGTTAGCTCCACTGCAATAAGAACAGTGTCTCCTAGCTGTCTGCGACTTGAAATGAGCTGAAACAAGGAAACTTAACCTCATTTTAGCTACCTTAAGCTGAAAGTTAGCTCCACTGCAATAAGAGCAGTGTCTCCAAGCTGTCTGCGGCTTGAAATGAGCTGAAACAAGGAAACTTAAGCTCATTTTAGCTACCTTAAGCTGAAAGTTAGCTCCACTGCAATAAGAACAGTGTCTCCTAGCTGTCTGCGACTTGAAATGAGCTGAAACAAGGAAACTTAACCTCATTTTAGCTACCTTAAGCTGAAAGTTAGCTCCACTGCAATAAGAACAGTGTCTCCAAGCTATCTCCGGCTAGAAATGAGCTGAAACAAGGAAACTTAAGCTCATTTTAGCTATCTTAAGCTGAAAGTTAGCTCCACTGCATTAAGAACAGTGTCTCCTAGCTGTCTGCGACTTGAAATGAGCTAATACATGGAAACTTAAGCTCATTTTAGCTACCTCAAGCTGAAAGTTAGCTCCACTGCAGTAAGAACAGTGTCTCCAAGCTATCTCCAGCTAGAAATGAGCTGAATTAAGGAAACTTAAGCTCATTTTAGCTACCTCAAGCTGAAAGCTAGCTCCACTGCAATAAGCGCAGTCTCCAAGCTGACTGCGGCTTGAAATGAGCTGAAACAAGGAAACTTAACCTCATTTTAGCTACCTTAAGATGAAAGTTAGCTCCACTGCAATAAGAACAGTGTCTCCAAGCTATCTCCGGCTAGAAATGAGCTGAAACAAGGAAACTTAAGCTCATTTTAGCTATCTTAAGCTGAAAGTTAGCTCCACTGCATTAAGAACAGTGTCCTCCTAGCTGTCTGCGACTTGAAATGAGCTAATACATGGAAACTTAAGCTCATTTTAGCTACCTCAAGCTGAAAGTTAGCTCCACTGCAGTAAGAACAGTGTCTCCAAGCTATCTCCAGCTAGAAATGAGCTGAATTAAGGAAACTTAAGCTCATTTTAGCTACCTCAAGCTGAAAGCTAGCTCCACTGCAATAAGCGCAGTCTCCAAGCTGTCTGCGGCTTGAAATGAGCTGAAACAAGCTGAAACAAGCTGAATAAGACTAAAAATATTTTCCCATTTGTCTAGCAGTGGAAGCTAGGGTCCTAAGCACGTAAGATTTTTTTGACAGCAATCAGGTTATTAAATACCATAGATTAGAGACAATTATAAGATACCCGTCTATGTGTTGATATTTCTGATAACGGCAAGAAGCAAAAGTCTGGACTTTGACTGACTTCCTGTCATCGTTACAATTGCAACTGACATTATTGATTATCGGAAACGTTACCACACTAGCAGGAAACTTAAGCTCATTTTAGCTACCTTAAGCTGAAAGTTAGCTCCACTGCAATAAGAACAGTGTCTCCTAGCTGTCTGCGACTTGAAATGAGCTAAAACATGGAAACTTAAGCTCATTTTAGCTACCTCAAGCTGAAAGTTAGCTCCACTGCAATAAGAACAGTGTCTCCAAGCTATCTCCGGCTAGAAATGAGCTGAATTAAGGAAACTTAAGCTCATTTTAGCTACCTTAAGCTGAAAGTTAGCTCCACTGCAATAAGAACAGTGTCTCCAAGCTATCTCCGGCTAGAAATGAGCTGAAGCAAGGAAACTTAAGCTCATTTTAGCTACCTCAAGCTGAAAGCTAGCTCCACTGCAATAAGAGCAGTGTCTCCAAGCTGTCTGCGGCTTGAAATGAGCTGAAACAAGGAAACTTAAGCTCATTTTAGCTACCTTAAGCTGAAAGTTAGCTCCACTGCAATAAGAACAGTGTCTCCAAGCTGACTGCGGCTAGAAATGAGCTGAAACAATGAAACTTAAGCTCATTTTAGCTACCTCAAGCTGAAAATTAGCTCCACTGCAATAAGAACAGTGTCTCCAAGCTGACTGCGGCTGGAAATGAGCTGAAACAAGCTGAAACAAGCTGAATAAGACTAAAAATATTTTCCCATTTGTCTAGCAGTGGAAGCTAGGGTCCTAAGCACGTAAGATTTTTTTGACAGCAATCAGGTTACTAAATACCATAGATTAGAGACAACTATAAGATACCCGTCTATGTGTTGATATTTCGGATGCCGGCAAGAAGCAAAAGTCTGGACTTTGACTGACTTGCTGTTTTCATATCAATTGCAAATGACATTATTGATTTTGGGAAACGTTACAACACTAGCAGGAAACTTAAGCTCATTTTAGCTACCTTAAGCTGAATGTTAGCTCCACTGCAATAAGAACAGTGTCTCCAAGCTGACTGCGGCTTGAAATGAGCTGAAACAAGGAAACTTAAGCTCATTTTAGCTACCTCAAGCTGAAAGTTAGCTCCACTGCAATAAGCGCAGTGTCTCCAAGCTGTCTGCGGCTTGAAATGAGCTGAAACAAGCTGAAACAAGCTGAATAAGACTAAAAATATTTTCCCATTTGTCTAGCAGTGGAAGCTAGGGTCCTAAGCACGTAAGATTTTTTTGACAGCAATCAGGTTATTAAATACCATAGATTAGAGACAATTATAAGATACCCGTCTATGTGTTGATATTTCTGATAACGGCAAGAAACAAAAGTCTGGACTTTGACTGACTTCCTGTCATCGTTACAATTGCAACTGACATTATTGATTATCGGAAACGTTACCACACTAGCAGGAAACTTAAGCTCATTTTAGCTACCTTAAGCTGAAAGTTAGCTCCACTGCAATAAGAACAGTGTCTCCAAGCTATCTCCGGCTTGAAATGAGCTGAAACAAGGAAACTTAAGCTCATTTTAGCTACCTTAAGCTGAAAGTTAGCTCCACTGCAATAAGAACAGTGTCTCCAAGCTGACTGCGGCTAGAAATGAGCTGAATTAAGGAAACTTAAGCTCATTTTAGCTACCTTAAGATGAAAGTTAGCTCCACTGCAATAAGAACAGTGTCTCCAAGCTGACTGCGGCTGGAAATGAGCTGAAACAAGCTGAAACAAGCTGAATAAAGCTAGGGTCCTAAGCACGTAAGATTTTTTTGACAGCAATCAGGTTATTAAATACCATAGATTAGAGACAACTATAAGATACCCGTCTATGTGTTGATATTTCGGATGCCGGCAAGAAGCAAAAGTCTGGACTTTGACTGACTTCCTGTCATCGTTACAATTGCAACTGACATTATTGATTATCGGAAACGTTACAACACTAGCAGGAAACTTAAGCTCATTTTAGCTACCTTAAGCTGAATGTTAGCTCCACTGCAATAAGAACAGTGTCTCCAAGCTGACTGCGGCTTGAAATGAGCTGAAACAAGGAAACTTAAGCTCATTTTAGCTACCTTAAGCTGAAAGTTAGCTCCACTGCAATAAGAACAGTGTCTCCAAGCTATCTCTGGCTAGAAATGAGCTGAAACAAGGAAACTTAAGCTCATTTTAGCTATCTTAAGCTGAAAGTTAGCTCCACTGCAATAAGAACAGTGTCTCCAAGCTGACTGCGGCTGGAAATGAGCTGAAACAAGCTGAAACAAGCTGAATAAAGCTAGGGTCATAAGCACGTAAGATTTTTTTGACAGCAATCAGGTTATTAAATACCATAGATTAGAGACAACTATAAGATACCCGTCTATGTGTTGATATTTCGGATGCCGGTAAGAAGCAAAAGTCTGGACTTTGACTGACTTGCTGTTTTCATAACAATTGCAAATGACATTTTTGATTTTGGGAAACGTTACAACACTAGCAGGAAACTTAAGCTCATTTTAGCTACCTTAAGCTGAATGTTAGCTCCACTGCAATAAGAACAGTGTCTCCAAGCTGACTGCGGGTTGAAATGAGCTGAAACAAGGAAACTTAAGCTCATTTTAGCTACCTTAAGCTGAAAGTTAGCTCCACTGCAATAAGAACAGTGTCTCCAAGCTATCTCTGGCTAGAAATGAGCTGAATTAAGGAAACTTAAGCTCATTTTAGCTACCTCAAGCTGAAAGTTAGCTCCACTGCAATAAGAGCAGTGTCTCCAAGCTGTCTGCGGCTAGAAATGAGCTGAATTAAGGAAACTTAAGCTCATTTTAGCTACCTTAAGCTGAAAGTTAGCTCCACTGCAATAAGAACAGTGTCTCCAAGCTATCTCCGGCTAGAAATGAGCTGAAGCAAGGAAACTTAAGCTCATTTTAGCTACCTCAAGCTGAAAGCTAGCTCCACTGCAATAAGAGCAGTGTCTCCAAGCTGTCTGCGGCTTGAAATGAGCTGAAACAAGGAAACTTAAGCTCATTTTAGCTACCTTAAGCTGAAAGTTAGCTCCACTGCAATAAGAACAGTGTCTCCTAGCTGTCTGCGACTTGAAATGAGCTGAAACAAGGAAACTTAACCTCATTTTAGCTACCTTAAGCTGAAAGTTAGCTCCACTGCAATAAGAACAGTGTCTCCAAGCTATCTCCGGCTAGAAATGAGCTGAAACAAGGAAACTTAAGCTCATTTTAGCTATCTTAAGCTGAAAGTTAGCTCCACTGCATTAAGAACAGTGTCTCCTAGCTGTCTGCGACTTGAAATGAGCTAATACATGGAAACTTAAGCTCATTTTAGCTACCTCAAGCTGAAAGTTAGCTCCACTGCAGTAAGAACAGTGTCTCCAAGCTATCTCCAGCTAGAAATGAGCTGAATTAAGGAAACTTAAGCTCATTTTAGCTACCTCAAGCTGAAAGCTAGCTCCACTGCAATAAGCGCAGTCTCCAAGCTGTCTGCGGCTTGAAATGAGCTGAAACAAGCTGAAACAAGCTGAATAAGACTAAAAATATTTTCCCATTTGTCTAGCAGTGGAAGCTAGGGTCCTAAGCACGTAAGATTTTTTTGACAGCAATCAGGTTATTAAATACCATAGATTAGAGACAACTATAAGATACCCGTCTATGTGTTGATATTTCTGATAACGGCAAGAAGCAAAAGTCTGGACTTTGACTGACTTCCAGTCATCGTTACAATTGCAACTGACATTATTGATTATCGGAAACGTTACAACACTAGCAGGAAACTTAAGCTCATTTTAGCTACCTTAAGCTGAATGTTAGCTCCACTGCAATAAGAACAGTGTCTCCAAGCTGACTGCGGGTTGAAATGAGCTGAAACAAGGAAACTTAAGCTCATTTTAGCTACCTTAAGCTGAAAGTTAGCTCCACTGCAATAAGAACAGTGTCTCCAAGCTATCTCTGGCTAGAAATGAGCTGAATTAAGGAAACTTAAGCTCATTTTAGCTACCTCAAGCTGAAAGTTAGCTCACCGGAAAAAGGAGAGTGTCTCCAAGCTGTCTGCGGCTAGAAATGAGCTGAATTAAGGAAACTTAAGCTCATTTTAGCTACCTTAAGCTGAAAGTTAGCTCCACTGCAATAAGAACAGTGTCTCCAAGCTATCTCCGGCTAGAAATGAGCTGAAGCAAGGAAACTTAAGCTCATTTTAGCTACCTCAAGCTGAAAGCTAGCTCCACTGCAATAAGAAGCAGTGTCTCCAAGCTGTCTGCCGGCTTGAAATGAGCTGAAACAAGGAAACTTAAGCTCATTTTAGCTACCTTAAGCTGAAAGTTAGCTCCACTGCAATAAGAACAGTGTCTCCTAGCTGTCTGCGACTTGAAATGAGCTGAAACAAGGGAAACTTAACCTCATTTTAGCTACCTTAAGCTGAAAGTTAGCTCCACTGCAATAAGAACAGTGTCTCCAAGCTATCTCCGGCTAGAAATGAGCGAAACAAGGAAACTTAAGCTCATTTTAGCTATCTTAAGCTGAAAGTTAGCTCCACTGCATTAAGAACAGTGTCTCCTAGCTGTCTGCGACTTGAAATGAGCTAATACATGGAAACTTAAGCCTTAGCTACCTCAAGCTGAAAGTTAGCTCCACTGCAGTAAGAACAGGTCTCCAAGCTATCTCCAGCTAGAATGAGCTGAATTAAGGAAACTTAAGCTCATTTTAGCTACCTCAAGCTGAAAGCTAGCTCCACTGCAATAAGCGCAGTCTCCAAGTGACTGCGGCTTGAAATGAGCTGAAACAAGGAAACGTAAGCTCATGTAGCTACCTTAAGCTGAAAGTTAGATCCACTGCAATAAGAACAGTGTCTCGAGCTGTCTGCGGCTTGAAATGAGCTGAAACAAGGAACTTAAGCTCATTTTAGCTACCTTAAGCGAAGTTAGCTCCACTGCAATAAGAACAGTGTCTCCTAGCTGTCTGCGACTTGAAATGTTAGCTCCACTTGCAAGTAAGAACAGTGTCTCCAAGCTATCTCCAGCTAGAAATGAGCTGAATAAGGAAACTTAAGCTCATTTTAGCTACCTCAAGCTGAAAGCTAGCTCCACTGCAATAAGCGCAGTCTCCAAGCTGTCTGCGGCTTGAAATGAGCTGAAACAAGCTGAAACAAGCTGAATAAGACTAAAAATATTTTCCCATTTGTCTAGCAGTGGAAGCTAGGGTCCTAAGCACGTAAGATTTTTTTGACAGCAATCAGGTTATTAAATACCATAGATTAGAGACAACTATAAGATACCCGTCTATGTGTTGATATTTCTGATAACGGCAAGAAGCAAAAGTCTGGACTTTGACTGACTTCCAGTCATCGTTACAATTGCAACTGACATTATTGATTATCGGAAACGTTACCACACTAGCAGGAAACTTAAGCTCATTTTAGCTACCTTAAGCTGAATGTTAGCTCCACTGCAATAAGAACAGTGTCTCCAAGCTGACTGCGGGCCTTGAGAATGAGCGGAAACAAGGAAACTTACGCTCATTTTAGCTACCGTTAAAGCTGAAAGTTAGCTCCACTCTGCAATATAAGAACAGTGGTCTCCAAGCTAGTCTCTGGCTAGAAATGGAGCTGAATTAAGGAAACTTAAGCTCATTTTAGCTACCTCCTAAGCTGAAAGGTTAGCTCCACTTAGCAAGTTAAGAAGCAGTGTCCTCCTAAGCTGTCTGCGGACTTAGAAATGAGCTGAATACATGGAAACTTAAGCTCATTTTAGCTACCGTTAAGCTGAAAGGTTAGCTCCACTGCAAGTAAGAACAGTGTCCTCCAAGCTATCTCCAGGCTAGAAATGAGCTGAAGTAAGGAAACTTAAGCTCATTTTAGCTAACCCTCAAGCTGAAAGCTAGATCCACTGCAATAAGAGCAGTGGCTCCACAGGCTGTCCTGCGGCTTGAAAATGAGCTGAAACAAGGAAACCTTAAGCTCATTTTAGGCTATCTTAAGCTGAAAGTTAGCTCCACTGCAATAAGAAGTGTCTCCTAAGCTGTCTGCGACTTGAAATGAGCTGAAACAGGAAACTTAACCTCATTTTAGCTACCTTAAGCTGAAAGTTAGCTCCACTGCAATAAGAACAGTGTCTCCAAGCTATCTCCGGCTAGAAATGAGCTGAAACAAGGAAACTTAAGCTCATTTTAGCTATCTTAAGCTGAAAGTTAGCTCCACTGCATTAAGAACAGTGTCTCCTAGCTGTCTGCGACTTGAAATGAGCTAATACATGGAAACTTAAGCTCATTTTAGCTACCTCAAGCTGAAAGTTAGCTCCACTGCAGTAAGAACAGTGTCTCCAAGCTATCTCCGCTAGAAATGAGCTGAATTAGGAAACTTAAGCTCATTTTAGCTACCTCAAGCTGAAAGCTAGCTCCACTGCAATAAGCGCAGTCTCCAAGCTGTCTGCGGCTTGAAATGAGCTGAAACAAGCTGAAAAGCTGAATAAGACTAAAAATAGTTTCCCATTGTCTAGCGTGGGAAGCTAGGGTCCTAAGCACGTAAGATTTTTTTGACAGCAATCAGGTTATTAAATACCATAGATTAGAAGACAACTTATAAGATACCCGTCTATGTGTTGATATTTCTGATAACGGCAAGAAGCAAAAGTCTGGACTTTGAACTGACTTCCAGTCATCGTTACAATATGCAACTGACATTATTGATTATCGGAAAACGTTTACAACCTAGCAGGAAACTTAAGCTCATGTTAAGCTACCTTAAGCGAATGTTAGCTCACTGCAATTAAGAAAACAGTGTCCTCCTAGCTGTCTGCGACTTGAAATGAGCTGAAACAAGGAAACTTAACCTCATTTTAGCTACCTTAAGCTGAAAGTTAGCTCCACTGCAATATGAATAGTGGTCTCCAGCTGTCTGCGGCTTGAAATGAGCTGAAACAGGAAACTTAAGCTCATTTTAGCTACCTTAAGCTGAAAGTTGACTCCACTGCAATAAGAACAGTGTCTCCAAGCTGACTGCGGCTAGAAATGAGCTGAAACAATGAAACTTAAGCTCATTTTAGCTACCTCAAGCTGAAAATTAGCTCCACTGCAATAAGAACAGTGTCTCCAAGCTGACTGCGGCTGGAAATGAGCTGAAACAAGCTGAAACAAGCTGAATAAGACTAAAAATATTTTCCCATTTGTCTAGCAGTGGAAGCTAGGGTCCTAAGCACGTAAGATTTTTTTGACAGCAATCAGGTTACTAATACCATAGATTAGAGACAACTATAAGATACCCGTCTATGTGTTGATATTTCGGATGCCGGCAAGAAGCAAAAGTCTGGACTTTGACTGACTTGCTGTTTTCATATCAATTGCAAATGACATTATTGATTTGGGAAACGTTACAACACTAGCAGGAAACTTAAGCTCATTTTAGCTACCTTAAGCTGAATGTTAGCTCCACTGCAATAAGAACAGTGTCTCCAAGCTGACTGCGGCTTGAAATGAGCTGAAACAAGGAAACTTAAGCTCATTTTAGCTACCTCAAGCTGAAAGTTAGCTCCACTGCAATAAGCGCAGTGTCTCCAAGCTGTCTGCGGCTTGAAATGAGCTGAAACAAGCTGAAACAAGCTGAATAAGACTAAAAATATTTCCCATTTGTCTAGCAGTGGAAGCTAGGGTCCTAAGCACGTAAGATTTTTTTTGACAGCAATCAGGTTATTAAATACCATAGATTAGAGACAATTATAAGATACCCGTCTATGTGTTGATATTTCTGATAACGGCAAGAAGCAAAAGTCTGGACTTTGACTGACTTCCTGTCATCGTTACAATTGCAACTGACATTATTGATTATCGGAAACGTTACCACACTAGCAGGAAACTTAAGCTCATTTTAGCTACCTTAAGCTGAAAGTTAGCTCTACTGCAATAAGAACAGTGTCTCCAAGCTATCTCCGGCTAGAAATGAGCTGAAGCAAGGAAAACTTAAGCTCATTTTAGCTACCTCAGCTGAAAGCTAGCTCCACTGCAATATGATAGTGTCTCCAAGCTGTCTGCGGCTTGAAATGAGCTGAAACCAAGGGAAACTTAAGCTCATTTTAGCTACCTTACAGCTGAAAGTTAGCTCCACTTGCAATATAGAAACAGTGTTTCCAAGCTATCTCGGCTAGAAATGAGCTGAAATAAAGGAAACTTAAGCTCATTTTAGCTACCTTACGCTGAAAGTTTTAGCTCACTGCATATGACTAGATGGTCTCCAAGCTGTCTGCGGCTTGAAATGAGCTGAACAAGGAAACTTTAGCTCATTTTAGCTACCTTAAGCTGAAAGTTAGCTCCACTGCAATCAGAACAGTGTTTCCAAGCTATCTCCGGCTAGAAAGAATGAGCTGAAACAAGGAACTTAAGCTCATCTTTTAGCTATCCTTAAGCTGAAAGTTAGCTCACTGCAATAAGAACAGTGTCTCCTGCTGTCTGCGACTTGAAATGAGCTAAACATGGGAAACTTAAGCCTCATTTTATACGCTACCTCAAGCTGAAAGTTAGCTCCACTGCAATAAGAAAGTGTCTCCAGCTATCTAGCCGGCTAGAAATGAGCTGAATAAGGAAACTTAAGCTCATTTTAGCTACCTTAAGCTGAAAGTTAGCTCCACTGCAATAAGAACAGTGTCTCCAAGCTATCTCCGGCTAGAAAATGAGCTGAAGCAAGGAAACTTAAGCTCATTTTAGCTACCTCAAGCTGAAAGCTAGCTCCACTGCAATAAGAGCAGGTCTCCAAGCTGTCTGCGGCTGAAATGAGCTGAAACAAGGAAACTTAAGCTCATTTAGCTACTTAAGCTGAAAGTTAGCTCCACTGCAATAAGAACAGTGTCTCCAAGCTGACTGCGGCTAGAAATGAGCTGAACAATGAAACTTAAGCTCATTTTAGCTACCTCAAGCTGAAAATTAGCTCCACTGCAATAAGAACAGTGTCTCCAAGCTGACTGCGGCTGGAAATGAGCTGAAACAAGCTGAAACAAGCTAGATATAACTAAAAAGATTTTCCCATTGTTCTAGCAGTGGAAGCTAGGGTCCTAAGCACGTAAGATTTTTTGACAGCAATCAGGTTACTAATACCATAGATTAGAGACAACTATAAGATACCCGTCTATGTGTTGATATTTCGGATGCCGGCAAGAAGCAAAAGTATGGACTTTGACTGACTTGCTGTTTTCATATCAATTGCAAATGACATTATTGATTTTGGGGAACGTTACAACACTAGCAGGAAACTTAAGCTCATTTTAGCTACCTTCAAGCTGAATGTTTAGCTCCACTGCAATAAGAAACAGTGTCTCCAAGCTGACTGCGGCTTGAAATGAGCTGAACAAGGGAAACTTAAGCTCATTTTAGCTACCTCACAGCTGAAAGTCTAGCTCCACTGCAATAAGCGCAGTGTCTCCAAGCTGTCTGCGGCTTGAAATGAGCTGAAACAAGCTGAAACAAGCTGAATAAGACTAAAAATATTTTCCCATTTGTCTAGCAGTGGAAGCTAGGGTCCTAAGCACGTAAGATTTTTTTTGACAGCAATCAGGTTATTAAATACCATAGATTAGAGGACCAATTATAAGATACCCGCTATGTGTTGATATTTCTGATAACGGCAAGAAGCAAAAGTCTGGACTTTGACTGACTTCCTGTCATCGTTACAATTGCAACTGACATTATTGATTATCGGAAACGTTACCACACTAGCAGGAACTTAAGCTCATTTTAAGCTACCTTAAGCTGAAAGTTAGCTCCACTGCAATAAGAACAGTGTCTCCAAGCTATCTCCGGCTAGAAATGAGCGTAAGCAAGGAAACTTAAGCTCATTTTAGCTACCTCAAGCTGAAAGCTAGCTCCACTGCAATAAGAGCAGTGTCTCCAAGCTGTCTGCGGCTTGAATGAGCTGAAACAAGGAAACTTAAGCTCATTTTTAGCTACCTTAAGCTGAAAGTTAGCTCCACTTGCAATAAGAACAGTGTCTCCAAGCTGACTGCGGCAGAAATGAGCTGAATTAGGAAACTTAAGCTCATTTTAGCTACCTTAAGCTGAAAGTTAGCTCCACTGCAATAAGAACAGTGTCTCCAATCTGACTGCGGCTGGAAATGAGCTGAAACAAGCTGAAACAAGCTGAATAAAGAAGGGTCCTAAGCACGTAAGATTTTTTTGACAGCAATCAGGTTATTAATACCATAGATTAGAGACAACTATAAGATACCCGTCTATGTGTTGATATTTCGGATGCCGGTAAGAAGCAAAAGTCTGGACTTTGACTGACTTGCTGGTTTCATAACAATTGCAAATGACATTATTGATTTTGGGAAACGTTACAACACTAGCAGGAAACTTAAGCTCATTTTAGCTACCTTAAGCTGAATGTTAGCCTCCACTGCAATAAGAACAGTGTCTCCAAGCTGACTGCGGCTTGAAATGAGCTGAAACAAGGAAACTTAAGCTCATTTTAGCTACCTTAAGCTGAAAGTTAGCTCCACTGCAATAAGAACAGTGTCTCCAAGCTATCTCTGGCTAGAAATGAGCTGAATTAAGGAAACTTAAGCTCATTTTAGCTACCTCAAGCTGAAAGTTAGCTCCACTGCAATAAGAGCAGTGTCTCCAAGCTGTCTGCGGCTTGAAATGAGCTGAAACAAGGAAACTTAAGCTCATTTTAGCTATTTTTTTTTTTTTTTTTTTTTTTTTTTGAACAGGGGGAAATGCTTTATGCATCCCAGGAGTCTAAGACTCCGGGGTATGTGGGACTCCGCATAAATGCGTTTACCCACTAAAACCCCCTGTCTTCCCAGCCAAGATGGTCAGGCTGGGGACGGCTTTATTTCCTGCTGCCGAATTAAGATGGAAGGGCGCAGGTTGCCCTGATTGATGGGGGGTGAGGGCCGATCATCCCACACCCACTCGCGCTGTTGGTGGAGCTCTAGATGTCATTTGGCTCCACCGGTTCCAGTTGTTATGGGAACCTTGTATCACCCTAGTCGTAATGCCCGCTAATAGGCCCATCGGGACGCCCAGACGCGAGTGAAGCTGCCGTGCAGACGCACCGCTCCATACACCCCGCCAGGAAAGGGTGCATGATACGACAGTCATCATAGAAGGTGGAACTCCCAGTAAGCTGGCTGCTTCTTCTTTTACTGGGGCGGTGTTATACTTTTCCACCTTCTTCCTGTGACTGTCGTCTAGCGCAACTCCACTCAATCTGGGCATCCACGATGTAGCCGACCCCCTCGTTGGCCACCACAAGGTCGGGCTTACGCAGCCCTTCCCGTGTCCTAAGATGGGGTTCAGTGTGAACCCTCATCCCACGCGCGCGCAGGTGATCAGCCAGGGTTTTGCAGACTGCATCGTGCCGCTTAACCCTGCCTCCGTGTGTACGGAAGCAGGATTGGATGATGTGTGCGGCAGTCTCGGTGCAGCTGCATCCAGCTCGGCACTTGATGTTCGTATGCACGAGCCTCTGGCCTCTCGTTGTACGGACTCGGGTGGGGAGACTGTTGATGCGGGTATGGTGGTATTGGATGTAATCCCTACCGGGAACACCCAG
>JANSJX010000199.1:0-51436 GCA_026168455.1 Theocolax elegans | reverse complement strand
AAAATGTTTCGTAATTACATAATATATCGTTTTTAACAATTTTTTTACAATGTTTTCAAAACGTTTCTTAAAACAGTTTTGTGAAACTTTTATAAGAGGATTCTTCAAGATTCATAGAAGGTAAATAGGAGGTTTGTTTAAACATTTCACAAAAACATTTTTCAAAAACATTTGGTGCTATGTGGGAGCTCAAAAGATCACATTTTTCGAGAGCTTTCAAATGGCTTGGGTTAGATTATTGGCCAAGACCGCTGTGTAAGTTATGCCTCATAAATCTCAAAATCACTAATTTTCATGTATATTTTAGGGCATAAACTTACACCAGCGGTAAAATAGCGGTAAAAATCTCAAATTTTAAATCGCTCCAAATTTGAATTCAGGCTGGAATATCTTTCAGAAGATATAAAAAATTTTTAGGTTGTTAAAAATAATTTTGCCTAGAGTTATTCCACCATGAAAAATGGAATTTTTCATTTTTTTAGAAAAATTTCTATTTTCAAAGCCAGTTATCTCAAAATCTATTGATTTTTTGAAAAAACATTAAAAACACTTTTGTTCAAATAATCTTTAGAACTTATCTACCTGGGTTACAATTCTTAATTTTAAAATCTCGAAGAATATAACGCCCGGAAATATTGAATATCAAAAAAAGGCGACCACGCCACAATCGCTTTTGATCTAACATCGCTCAAAAGATCACATTTTTCGCGAGCTTTCGAATGGCGGTGGTTAGATTATTGGCCAAGACCGTTGGTGTAAGTTATAACCCCATAACCTCATAAAATCACTCATTTTCATGTATTTTAGGGCATTTATATCTCAAAATCTATTGATTTTTTTGAAAAAACATTAAAAACACTTTTGTTCAAAATAATCCTTAGACTTAATTACCTGGTTACAATTCTTAATTTTAAAATCTCGAAGAGATAGGGCACTTGGAAATATTGAATATCAAAAAAAGGCGACCACTCCACAATCGATTTTGATCTAACACCGCTCAAAAGATCACATTTTTCGCGAGCTTTCGAATGGCGGTGGTTAGATTATTGGCCAAGACCGTCGGTGTAAGTTATTCCCTAAAATACATGAAAATTAGTGATTTTAGGATGGTTTATGGGGTATAACTTTCACCGACGGTCTTGGCCAATATCTAACCACCGCCATTCGAAAGCTCGCGAAAAAGTGATCTTTTGAGCGTTTAGATCAAATCGATTGTGCGTGGTCGCCTTTTTTTGATATCAATATTCCAAGTGCCCTATCTCTCGAGATTTAAAATTAAGAATTGTAACCCAGGTAGATAAGTTCTAAAGATATATTTTGAACAAAGTTGTTTTTAATGTTTTTTCAAAAAATCATAGATTTGAGATAAATGGCTTTAAAAATATAAATTTCTAAAAAATTGAAAAATTTCCATTTTTCATGGTGGAATACTCTTAGGCAAATTATTTTTAACACCTAAAAATTTTTTCTATCTTCTGAAAGATATTTCCAGCCTGTTTTTCAAATTTTGGAGCGATTTAAATTTTCATCGTACCACTTGACGTGAAAGCCCATATATATCTATATATATGAATAGGCACAAATATACATTTCTATTAATATTTCGGGCACTTTTCCTAGATATTTTGACCATAATGATCTTAATGATTTAGCCCACTCTGGAAATTGTAGGCAGTTTCTGACTATAAAAAGACATCTTTTAGACAGCATTAGATTACCAGAGTCCGGAGCAGAATTGCTGATTTTCACTATTTAAGATTTAAATGCTTACAAGCGTGTGACAGCATACATTTATGATTTAAAAGTATTTTTAATGAAAAATTCAGAAAATTTATAAAAAAAGTCATATATTTATGATTTTAGGTGAAAAATGCATCCCCTGGGGAGCTAAAAAATTCATGAAAAGGGCTATAATGCAAAAAGTGTTAAAATGTCAACTTTGACTCTCTGACTTAAAATAATGGCCCCGAAAAAATCTGAAAAAATTCAGGAGAACTACTGGATACCTCTAAACATATTCCCACAGTTATAGCAATATTATTTTTTTCATCTTCGATGTCACAGAGAACCACCCATATATATATATATATACACTACCGCTCAAAAGTTTGGGTTCACCTAAATAAAATTGACCCAACTTCAAAGCGTCATAACTTTGGTGCAAATAAGTACACAAAACTGCTACATACCGTTCAAAAGGTAATTTAAAAAGCTTTAAAATGACTTGGTGCAAAATCTAATTTTAATTTTTTACTTGCGCAAAAAAACCAAAGTTTAAAACTGAAAAACTAAAAAAACAAGTCTCTTATAAATGCCTGCATTTTTCAGGAAAAAGTGTATTTTAATGTTATCAATGTAAATTAAAGCATTTTTTAAGAGCTTTCGAATGTTTTTTTATAAATTTATCCTAGCATCATTTTAAGGAAGTTAGTTTCGACAGTTTTATGCACACTAGCGTTTTTATTACTTTTTTTAAATAGGGATAATACCAAATAAAACAATTATAGGTTTTTATATAAAAATTAAGCACACACGTTTTAAGTGCATAACACATTTAGAGATGTCTATAGTCGAGATGGTTGTATTAATGATATTAAAATTTAAATGTATGTATATATATATATAAATATAATTAATTTGCCTATTTAAACTTACTTACATTTTGTTATTTTTATCTGAATACCTTTATATAGTTACCTAAAATATGAATAAAAAACACTAAAATATCTTCATTTAAAATATATTAAAAATTTGAAAACTTTTTTATCATTTAGAAACACATTATTTGTTTCTCTGGAGTGATCCGATAATATTTAAAACCGCTATGATATTAAAAAAAGTAATAAAAACGCTTGTGTGCATAAAACTTGTGTAACTTCCTTAAAAATGATGCTAGGATAAATTTATAAAAAGCATTCGAAAGCTCTTAAAAAATGCTTTAATTTACATTGTATAACATTTAAAAATACACCTTTTCCTGGAAAATGCAGGCATTTATAGAGAGACCTGTTTTTTTAGTTTTTCAGTTTTAAACTTTGGTATTTTACACAAATAAAAAATTAAAAAATAGACTTTTGTACCAGGTTATTTTAAAGCTTTTTAAATTACCTTTCGAACGGTATGTAACAGGTTTTTGTAGCATTATTGCACCAAAGTTATGAAGCTTTGAAGTTGGGTCAATTTTATTTAGGTGAACCCAAACTTTTGAGCGGTAGTGTATATTAAGTTTTAAACTCAAATAATGAAAAAGGGCGGTGGACGACTACATACCCAACCCCTGATTTCAACCCAAAATACTATCGAAAATATTGAATTAAAAATCTGGAACATTTCATACGGATTGCTTAAAATCACAGAAAAAGACCTGAAGGATTGATTCTTTGTATAAAATAATTATTATTAATAATAATTGAATAAAACATTGTACGGTCGATAATTTTTAGTTGAAAGAGGCGTAATCTTTCAACCCAAACATCGTAATTAAATTATCAATTTCAAAATCTGGAAAAATTTGGTATATTTTTTAAAACATGCCTAAGGGCATGAAGAACAAGATTTTTTCATAAATTAAATCTAGATATGTAACAAATAACCATTTCTGTCTCCGACATCCCGTTCTAATGTAAACCATTATAACTCCGATAGCGATATATAGTGAGATGGATATCCTTTGAAACTCTATAAATTCTTAACCAACAGAATTACGTATCGAACCTATTGATATCGTCTTGATCAAGTAAACCAGATCAATTAACTGGCAATGATTCGATCAAACATTTCTTAGAAAAAATCGAATAATTATTTTAATAATTACAACATTTATTAAATTTCTTCATAAGATTTTAGATACAGCATGAAACATTTTTATGAATATCTTATTATATACATCGCATTATTGTATATTACAGATATTAAACCATTTATTAATTAATCTATATTTGGTAACCAGGTTGTCGAATTTATTAATTTTTTGTATATAACTTATAATATAACTTAATATTGTTTTTTAATCATCAATAATTGAATTATCAGAATTTAACATTTTTTCGACATGTTTTGGTTGTAAATTTTGTAATAGACAAAGCATTTCTTCATCCGAAGGTAATACTGGATTTATAAGTTTAACATATTTATCAAATGGACAAACTTCCTCACACTTATCTAATTTTATACTAATAAGTTTTTTAGGTTCTCCGATCCAAAGTGAAAACTAAAAAATAATTTAATTTTATTATTTTAATATATAAGATTAGTTTGAAATTAAGTATATTCATTTACTAACCTTCACGTAAACCTTGTTTTCTTTATCGCGAAGTTTTTCGAGAATAATTGCAGATCCATAGTCAGGGGTCATTGGAAGAGTCAAGTTATGAGATTTAGCAAATGCATGCAATGTTTTATCGTGGGTGCTATATAAATACAATTTTCTAGAATTTAATTTTTCGTTCGATTTATTTATATTTTCTAGGAATCTTCTGACAAGAGTGCCACCGTTCAATCTCTTTAAGGTTGTGGTATACGACAATAGCTCAAGATGAAATTTACTTGCTTTATTCAACTTATCGTATATATCATCAGTATACCAATCTGGTAAAGTTAAATTCATATTTTTCTAAAATAAATATAAAAATATTTATTAAATCTAAATTAAATGAATAAAAAGCAGAAATATATATTTAGCACGTGTACTACTACGTTACTTACATGTACAAAAATTGCATTGTATGCACAAAACACGTTATTAAAACCAAACGGTCTTCCAACTATTTTTTCCATTGTTTTCAAAATTTCGTTATGAGCAGCGGCTGCTTGTTTAATTTCTGGAGTATTGAGTAGTTCATCCACAGTTTTTATGAACCTTAGAAACAAATTTACTTAATTTAAAAAAAATTCAAGAATTACTAATATATAAGCAATAATTTGTATTAAGTAACATATAATTTTAGTTTTTCACTAAAAACTGGTCTGTTTCAAATGCTATTTTCCGTGGCATAGCTTTCATTTTTATGATTAAACTAATAAAAATAAATAAAATTCTATTAATCGATTCTTACAATATATATATACACACAATAAGTTACTAGTAAATAATAAAGTAAGTAATAGAAAAAAGTTAAACTAACTTTGGACATTCTCGAGACTTAACCAGAATGTCTAATGGCCTCGGATTGGAGTATATTGGAATAGCCATCCAGTTTAGATTATTATTCCAAGCGAGTTTGTCTGTAGGTGGATAAAGAGCCGCTAAGACTAGCTCAAGGGATGCTTTAGTACGACTGACACCAGATGCATATGCGTACACGTGCTCTGGTTTGTATAATTTCGGAAGAAAATCATTGTATCGATCTCTAAGCATTTGCCCAATTCTGTACTCTTGCATCATACCTTGCTAAGAAAATTCAATTATTTCAATTTTATGTTATACTGAAAAGTTCATATTTTTGTAACAAATTGTATTTAAATGTTCCAATTTTAAAAATCATTTAATTACATATGGATTTTGTTTATAGGTGTACGTTCCTATGTCTCTTTATTATGCATTTTTAATCTATTTTATTTTCATTCAATGCGTTCGACATTGTAACAGTATATCATTTATTCATAATATTAATTTATAAATCATGTGAATAAATCAAATTATATTTTATAATTATATAGTAGTCTATGTATTATGGAAATTCAAATTATAAATATATAATTATAGATTTAGTGTACTTTTTGCACTTTTATTACATTTTTATTTTATAATCCTGAGACTATACCAACATATGTTACTTTTTTGTAACTATTAAATCATATTAAATTAATAAACCATTATAAAAAAATATTACATAAATATAAAAAGTTAGAATCTAATCACCTTTAAAATTGGTAGCAATAATTATTAAAACGTAATTGATAATATTATTATTAACACGTGTTTACGTAAGAAATAGTAGTAGTAGAGATAAAAATTAACTTTTGAATAAATCATTACCTATACAAAGAACGAAAAATAAGTGTAAATTTAGTACTTACGTTAGTTAGCTGCGCATATCCCCATGGATCGTAAAAAGATTCATTAGCAAATGTCATTAATTTAGCTTCGCAACTAATAGGCGTTCTTGCACCATGCCTAAAAAGCTAAGATAAACAATTTTACAATTCGAGTATTCATTATTTGAATTATTAAAATACAAATGCGATCTTACTACTTGAACGAGCTCTAATTTTAAATTTTCGTTGACTGGCTTGGCAATGTACAAATCAAAAAAGGAAAAAATACTTAAACACAGATGAAATAATGCTCTCTTATGCAACATTTTTAATGCACTATAGAACAGCTAAAATAAATCAGTCGTTCGCCAATCTCGATTAGTAGATGACGACTGTCAGTGTTTCACTGGAATTGTTATTAACAAGTTGAAATCTCTCTTTAGCGTGAGATTAATCTAATCGGAAAACAGTATATACTTACTATAACGGACGCACTCATGTACGCTTGTCTTTCCCGATTATTGGAAAGAAAACTTATATTTACTATTGTCGGACAGGACCCTTGATTCTTATACGATAAACTTACGATAAAACGATGTTATATCGACGATTCCTATGGCGATAAAATAATTCTATCGCGTAAGAATAAGGCCTCAGGGGCCTTATTCACTAATTTTATGGATGGCGATAAGTACGATTTATCGCCAAAATTTGCAACTTTTCGACATTATTTATCGCTAAACGCATTCGTTATAGATTTTTATCGGTTTTCAAGTAATTAAAGCAATTGATAAAGCAATTTAACGCGTCGATATTGATTTTTATCGATAAATTTTATCACTAGCCAAACAAGTGGTGATAGCGATATATATAGTTCAAAGCGTTAAAATAGGTTTTTTATGGTAAACATAACGATTAATAAAAATCTCCAAAACTTAAGCGCTTTTGAAAATAAAATTAAAACCAAATAATTATCGTAAAGGGTATAAATTAAAATGCCAAAACAGATAGTTATATTGAGAAATAATGAAATAAAATAAAACTTGTGCAACAAACTTTTTTATAATAGTAGTTTAGGAATAAAAAGACTTGGCATAAATGTATTTTTTGAGGATAACTTAAACTAATACGTTGAAAATCAAAAACTTGGCATAAGTGTAGTACTACTGTATATTATCAGCTGCTATCTAATTAATGATTGTAACGATTACTTAGTTAATCAAATGATCAAAATAGTATTTTTAATCACATGAATAATCTTAAAAATTTTTCATATAAGACTGTTATTTACCAGTAGACCATTATGATCTGCCTGCAAGTATGTTTACACTTATGCCAAGTCTTCGATTGTTAACATATTAGTTTATTTATATTAGTTTACCTCAAAAAAATCTTTGAGTGGTTATATATAGTGTGAAAATTTGTATTTCTAGCTCTATAAACTATTAAGTAAAATATAGTATTTTTTTGCAATAATTTTTATATATGGAAATGTCAATACTACAAAACATAAAAATAGTAAAAAAATCACAACTAATAAAGGTTTGTTAATGCTTGATTGAATTGTATCAATTTATTTTATATTAATAATAATCTATATTACGAAAGACAAAAATTTTTCATACTTGTTTACCTTTTTTTATTTCCTTACTGTCGATAGCCATCGTTGAGCGAATGCAATTATAAAAATGTTATACGTTATTACTTTTAATAATCATAAATATTAAACAAGTAGAGGTTAACAACTTATACTTGCATTTTATACATCTTTTTAAATAATTATCATCTTCTAATTTATAAATAAAATATTCTTTGTATAATGGAGTGTACAAAATATTAAATCTTATTTTATTACTGTTACACCATCACAAATAATCAATTTTTTTTATTCTTTACTTTTTAACGCAAACTAGTGCTTACAATCATATTATCATGTTATAGAAAATCAATTTATAATCTGCCTTTTTTAATCTTGTTACTTTAGAAAATATTCCTCACCAAATTAAAAACTCTATACGAAACGTATAACAGTCTCCATGTCAGTATAAAATCTTGCACTATTGATTATTTAAAATTATTCTTCATTTAAAACTTGTTACATAATTATGCTAAACATGTTAACTTATAATTTCTAATACAATAGTTACAAATTAAATATAACTTTAATTTAAATTCTTACCCATTCAATTTTCTAAAATTATTTAAAATTACACAAACTAATATAATTTTTTAGACGTTCTTTGGCTTACAGTAAAGAGTTCATACACTTTTTATATGCATCCACATATTTGTTAATAAACCAAATGTTCGCTCAATAAGGCAATATGTCAAAGCATAAAATTGGCGTTATTATAATTAAGAAGGGTAAATATCCGCTCTCACATACAAAATTTAAATTAGTAATAACTGTATTATTTACATAACTCTCAAATTTGATTAATAAAATATATTTTATTAAGATAAATGCTAAAAAATTTACCAATTAAGTAATATTTTCCTTCTTCTGCAGTTATCTCATGATTACTTTGGACTGATTCTAAGTACGTCTTTATGTCGCTAAAATTTTGTATAAATCGGTTGTAACTACATCCATGATAAACAATAATTAAATATGCTTCTTCATTGATTGACGATCGAATGCAAGTTACTAAGAACCAGTCTATAACTTCATATTGCATTCGGAATCGTAGTAAATTTAATCAAAACGTAAACATAATCTATGTTTGCTGTACTAAATATAAAAGAGTAAATTCAAGATTATTTAATCGAAGCTCTTTATTCATGTATTGATATATGTTAAAAACTAATAAATAAAACAGACTATCAAAGAGAAGGACCAACCCTGAGGGAAACGGATCTTTACCAAACTCTAGGACATTTCTTCTACTAAAGAATATAAAGAAACTAGGTATTATAGATTTCTTTGCCCTTCTTTACGATAAATATAAGCAAATAACAAAAAATCTCGATGAAAAAACCCTTGACTTGAATAGCTTATAACTCAAAATAAAAGGAGAGATACTTCCAAACTAAGTGTCTGATTATTGTAAAAACGATTAAAAGAATAGCTAAACTAGAAGAAGCAATTATTGACTGTAATCCTGAGGTGATTACCAATTAAGAGGAGGTATTACACAGAAAAAAAAATTTGTTTGAATCAAAAAAATATATTTGTTTGAATTCAGTTTATTTGATTCAAATAAATATTTTTTTGATATAAATAAAATTTAATTGAAATAATAAAACTAATTATTTGTTTTCATGCACACAATTTTATTGATTTATTATTACTTAAATCAAATAAATTTTACTTGAATCATTAAAATATTTTTTCAATTTTATTTTATCGTTTATTTGAAATGAAAAAACCCATTTTTTCCCATGTTTTAAAAATACCCAATAAAATGGTAAACATAAATCAAGCAATTAATTTATTTAGTTCAATGAAAAAATTGCATTAATTTAAAAAATGGATTTAACTGAAAATATTTCTTTCATATAAGTACATATTTCTTCAAAATGCTAGAATATTTGGTTAAATTTATTAAATAATTTTTTAATTTAACGAAATGAACTACATAAATTAATGTTTCTTTCACTTACTAAATTAATGCAAATATTAAATTAATTCAAATAAATGTTTGTTCAAAAAAATTATATGGGTTGATAAAAATTTTTTGATTATACAAAATAATTATTTTGTTAAATTAAATAAATAATTTTTTTTCTCTTAATATTATTTTTATTTCAATTGAGAAGTTTGATTTTATAAAAGCAAAAAAATAAATTATTTTAAAAGATGGGTTTAGTATGATATAACTTTACTTGAACAATTAAGTAACATTAAAAACATTATTTTTCTCAATTAAATAAATATTTTTTAAAGTGGATTTGCTAAAGTTAAAATTATATTTTATTGTTTCAATAAAATGTATACTTATTTTAACTAAATTAGGAATCTTTGTTTTAAAATAATAAATTTACTTAATTCAACTATATTTTTTTTTAATTCAACACTCCATTTGAGTGAAATAAATAATTAAATATTTTAATTGTAAAAAAATTTGTGTTTTTAATTTGGTATGTACTTATTACTTTAATTTTTGTAACTAAATGAATTGAAAATTATAAAACGCGTTCAGTTTTACGTTGCTTTAAAATAATATGTTATATTATAAAACTTATAATAATTCAGGGACCTACCTGCACCGACTCTCTAAACAGTACCCGTTATAATTGGTAATTAAAAAAAAAGTTTTGATAAAATAAATTAATTTTAAAGAAATATTTTATTAAAACAAAGAAACATACGCTTATTGAAAGAAATAAATATTTTTTTGAAGCTATGTAATAATTTATTTGTATTAAATGTATTTTTATTAGAAAAAATAAAATTCATACGAAATAAAGTAATTTTAAAGAAATGTTTTATTGAAACAAAGAAATATTGGTTTATTGAATTAAATAAATTTTGTTTTGAAACGATGGAATAATTTATTTAAATGTTCACTGGTTTTGGTAAAAATATTCCAATCAATTTTTGAAAAGAATAAAGTTATTAAAATAATTTTTTTGCTCTTTAAGTTAAATAAACCATTTACTTAAATAAGAGAGCTTTCGGCAACGACCGCTAGGGGAATCCAAGTTTCCCGCATGCGGCCAAAAATTTTATCGGTTCATATAAAAGAAACTTTCAAAAGTATAAAATTAAATCGAGAAGCGAATTGAAAAAACGTTTTCTTGAATCAAGGAAATAATTTACTAAAATTCGCTGCACTATATTAAGGTAAGTAAGAAACATTAATTAAATAGAGTTATAGAATCAAATACTCTTCATTTCATCCAATTAAATAAACTATTTACTCAATTTCAGTGTTTCGGTCGTCGTATGAAAACTAGATTCAAGTAACAGATAATTTACATAAAAGATGAAGATGCGTTACATTAAGAAAACAAGTGCACTAGAACTACAAACTCAAGGATGCTCGATGTAATTAAATGTACATTGGATTCAATGGGCCATTGAACATAATCGAAGAAACAAAAATAGTATCAAAGGAAATAATAACATTTTTTTATGTTAAATAAAAAATTATTTAAAACAATTAAATAATTTCTTTGTTTCTGACACATCAATTTTATAAAACATTGAAATATTTTGTTCGATCGAAAAAAATTTTGTTGGTTTAATAAAATTGTTTGGTTTAAGTGACTAAATATTTGTTACAAATAACTAATTATTTACTTGTGTGTTAATATAGCAGATTTTAATTCAATGAATAATTTGCTTGTTTAAAAGAAATATGTTGGTCAATACAACGCAATATTTATTCATTTTAATATAGATTAATTTTGTTCAAATAAATATATTTATTAATTTAACAAAACGGTTTCTTCAAATATAGTAAAGAAATAATTTACTTGATTCAAAAAAATTTTTTTGAATTCAGTAAATTTTTTTTTCAGTGTATTTGCTGAACTTATTGAACAAGAGGCTAGATCCATAAATATTTTATTTTACGGGGTCTAGGAACAGTTTGCTTCAACCGCTTTATCTGTAGGTCCTCTCATGGTGGCCAACTGCGTATAAAGGATATATTAAACTCATTAGGAATAGTCATTGACACTCCAATAACAAAGTGTTTGGATCGTCAAATTGTAAATGGTAATGTTCGACCTATTCTAGTTTCTTCTCTAATAAGCAGGACATTCAATCAATTTTAATAACAAAAGGAAACTGTCAATGGGAGTCAATGTGGCTAATGATAGGACTGTCAAAGCAATTTACTACTCTAAAGGAAATTGATCTAAATTATAATAAAACAATTAAATATGTAAAAGGTATTCCTAAGATTATTGACTTTAAAAACAGTAGTAAGCCGGAAAACTAATTTCAGTTAACGGGTCAATTCTTAACATAATTTAGTACCAGAACGCTCATGGCTTATGAACTAAAATAGTTGATTTTAATAACAATCTTTCTCTCATGTCTAATAAACCTATATGATTATTATCTCTGAATTAAACCTGACTGATGATATTGCTTCTCCTGATGGGACTTAGGAAATACTGCATTTATAGATGTAATAATCAAGTGCTACTAGTGATCGATGTTGGGGTGGAGGGGTTCTTATGCATAACCGTCTTAAATCTAAAAGAAATAATTTACTTGATTCAAAAAAATTTTTTGAATTCAGTAAATTTTTTTTTCAGTGTATTTGCTGAACTTATTGAACAAGAGGCTAGATCCATAAATATTTTATTTTACGGGTCTAGGAACAGTTTGCTTCAACCGCTTTATCTGTAGGTCCTCAATGGTGGCCAACTGCGTATAAAGATATATTAAACTCATTAGGAATAGTCATTGACACTCCAATAACAAAGTGTTTGGATCGTCAAATTGTAAATGGTAATGTTCGACCTATTCTAGTTTCTTCTCTAATAAGCAGGACATTCATCAATTTTAATAACAAAAGGAAACTGTCATGGGAGTCAATGTGGCTAATGATAGGACTGTCAAAGCAATTTACTACTCTAAAGGAAATTGATCTAAATTATAATAAAACAATTAAATATGTAAAAGGTATTCCTAAGATTAT
Source organism: Theocolax elegans (assembly GCA_026168455.1). NCBI lineage: Eukaryota > Metazoa > Arthropoda > Insecta > Hymenoptera > Cerocephalidae > Theocolax > Theocolax elegans. The sequence continues at coordinate 38,861 of JANSJX010000199.1, read as the reverse complement.
TGACTTTAAAAACAGTAGTAAGCCGGAAAACTAATTTCAGTTAACGGGTCAATTCTTAACATAATTAGTACCAGAACGCTCATGGCTTATGAACTAAAATAGTTGATTTTAATAACAATCTTTCTCTCATGTCTAATAAACCTGATATGATTATTATCTCTGAATTAAACCTGACTGATGATATTGCTTCTCCTGAACTGGGACTTAGGAAATACTGCATTTATAGATGTAATAATCAAGTGCTACTAGTGATCGATGTTGGGGTGGAGGGGTTCTTATGCATAACCGTCTTAAATCTAAAAGAATTAATTAATATTGACTATGATAGTATTTGTATTGTTATTGTAATCTAAACTTTAACCTACATGTGGACTAGTACCCAATTAATATCCAGTTTGAATATATTGCCTGTTGCTCGTCACACTACCTTTGACGCCGCGCGTGATTTGAATGTTACGTTAAACTCTACGTCGGAGAACTTGTCTTTTACAAATCAATCTGTTGCTATGGATTTATCTGAAAATTGGGAATCTATGTCCCAAGCAAACTGCTTTTATTTTTAAGAGCTCTAAAACCGATTGTCATTTTGTTAAAGGAAAACTAAAAAGATAGATAGAAGCTTAGAATCAAATAATGATCGTGTTACTGCCCTCGAGCTAGAAAACGCTACATTGCGAGCTGAAATTCAGCAACTTAAAGAGTTGTATGCAAATGCGACACCGAACATCCACATCAAGGTTACAGGCATACCGTCATCATGCCCGTTATCTATTGAAGTATTAGCAAAAAACATACTATGTCTTTTAAAATTGGATAACTTATTGAGCGATATTCTTGACATCCGTCCTTTTAATTCGCCTCTTTATAATGAGGCAACAACTAGTTAGGCACGACCGCTACACGGGAGAGCCTTATATTTTCATCATCGCAAAATGTGTGATGCATCAAAATATACTATATAATAGTTTGTAAGAGAAATTTATATGTATTAGAATTCAGTTAAGGCCCTCCCTAAAATGTATGTATGGATGTATGTATGTATGTATGTAATCATGTATCAAAGATAACTCAGTCAATTTTTTACCGATTTAGCTGAAATTCACAGGGTAACTTCGTCATAATGTAATTAGATAATGGTCCTATTTTCAGATATATAGCACTGAAACACTTTAAGTTATGGCATTATTTTTAATTCCTTAGAAACGGTTTAGTAGCATTATTTTGAAATGTATTAATTCTACATAAAAACTTTATACGGACGAAATGTTCGTCTCAAAATAACAAAACTTTTTCCTATTCTACACTTAACGCTCAAAACAATATTTTCGAAGATAAACATAGAAAAACGGTCAAAATAACGAAAAAAGCACAAAAAAACACGTTTTTTCGCAATAAAACAAAATGTATTGTTTTTACTGAAAAACTTTTAATGAACGAAATGTTCGTCCCAAAACAACAAAACTTTTTCCTATTGTACACTTAACGCTCAAAACAATATTTTCGAAGATAAACATAGAAAAACGGTGAAAATAATGAAAAAAGCACAAAAAACACGTTTATTCGCAATAAAACAAAATGTATTGTTTTTACTGAAAAACTTTTAATGAACGAAATGTTCGTCTCAAAATAACAAAACTTTTTCCTATTCTACACTTAACGCTCAAAACAATATTTTCGAAGATAAACATAAAAAAACGGTCACAATAATGAAAAAAGCACAAAAAAACACGTTACAAAAAATATGAAAAAACGTTAAAAATTTGACTTCTATTGTATAATTATTGTTGATATAACATCATTTTCTTCTATCAGTATTTGTTATATGTAAGTCTTTAATATCTTTCTCCGGTTCATCATTTTCGTCATCAGATAAATTGCTACCATCTTGTAAATCAGGTCCAACTATTTGAGAAATATAGTCAAGTGACGCCTTAACCGCCAATTTTTCAGTCTTTCTTGAAGTGTCAAATTTTGTACACCATTCTAAAATTAATTATATTTATGTAAAAAATGAAAAATAAAATATTGAAATTATTATTATTGTTACTAAAAATGATTCCTATCTAATATTTTTGTTTTGAAGGCGTATTTTTTTGAAATTCAGGTGCCCAACTGGTATGACTTCGTCATTGAAATGCACTACACTTTCATGCTCATCTTTAAAATAAATTAATTATTTTACAATTATTTTTCAAAAAGTAAAAAATTATTTTCTTTTATGCTATAATAAAAACTTACATTACAATACTTTTGATGTACAAAGGACAATTTAAACAAATGTTTTATACTCTCCTTCTCCTTCTCCAAAAATGTTTAAGCCATACTTTTCTTTCTAAAAAAATAATATATGTATGTATAAAATAATATACCTGTTAATAGACAATTACATTGTAATCTATCTTAAGATTTGTTAATAATATATTTTAATATAACAATTTCAAAGTATAAATTTTATTTGTACCGTAAAATACAATTTCTATCCAACAATTCTGAATAGATATCTTATGTAAATAAATGCACGTACCACTTTTATAATTTTTCACTGTTTCCACTTGAAAATTTTTATAAAGTTGTGGTCTGCATTTGTGTTCTATACCGTAATTATAAAATCAAAACAGACACTTAAACCCATTACAATATCCTTCACATACATCTTCATCAGCTATTGTCCTAAACTCTTCGTACATAGTGCAATTGAAATTCTCCTTTAAGAAAAATGACCAAAATTGGAAGAGTGTGTTCACCTCATAACTTCTCTATACCAAGTTGTTTACGCTCTGAAATAAAAAGAGATTCCATGAATTCTAAAGTGAATGACTTTATCTAAATTTTATAAATAATAAATATAACAACATGATTAATATCAACATGATTTCTTTAGCTAAGAAAAGAAAACATTATAATAATCATCATCACATCAAAAATTTATAACTTATAGTTACAAAAAGTAAATTCAAGGTTTTTTTTAATATCTTACCTATTAAACAACGTAAATGATATTTATAATACACTTGTTGAGCGAAACCGTTTACTTTTAAAAACGAATGACTAGGATGTTGGAACGTTGGCAATGATTGCGGAGCACCACCGTAACTATACTGCCTAAGATACCTTCGTTTGAACTTGTATCAGCACTACTTCTGTAAATATAAAATAAAAAGAAAATCCTATTATTCTTGTATTAGAAAATAAAGCTAATTATTCAAAAACGTAAAAAATATCACATTAAGTAATAAAAGTTGTTAGAAGATAACACATTAAACATCAGTTAATGGATTGAAAATCTTAATGATGTTCGCAAAACACTTTAATTAATATTGCATAATTACATAATTTAACAATTGTTATATATGTTAAATAAAAATTATACTGTGCTTAAATTATAAATTTTATAAGCTTATTTCAAAATTAATATCTAAGTAATTTATATATTTACCCTGAATATATTCTCGGTCTTAATAATTATAAGTGCCGTTCTTTTAAATTATTGTATTTATTATTACATAATAACAACTTTAATAGTAAAATAATAAATACAACATTACATGCAAACTTAATGTAATTTAAAATAAATTAAAAAATGTAATAATAATGTAATAAAAATGTCACAAACCGTTAATGTATACCAGATCAACCTTGAGAAAGATTAAACATCGCCAAAACTATCTCAATACAAAACAAGAGGCTCGTGGTTATTGTTGAATTGAACCATTATTGTTCCACTCACTACCATTGTTACTCTTGTATTAAAACTGACTAGTAGGTGAATTACTCCTATAATTCATAATTATCTTATATAAATTATCTTTAAATTTAATTATAAAGTATTCTACAATTTAAAACATAAATAAAATGTAAAAAAATAAATATTACTTAGTTATTGACAACTTACGGCAACTTAATATTTTCAAAAATAAATAAAATATAAATCTTATACAATAAATAAATTAACTAAATAATAAATAAATAGTATATTACGATACATGGCCAGAAAGTTGGATTTACTCGGCTTCGCCTCGGCCGTCATATCACGCAGGCCAGGGCATCCAAAATTCTGGCCGAGTGTCGTATACTATTTTTCTTTATCCCAGTCCGAAAGTACATCTAATAATTAGGTAAACTAATAGAAAATACCCGGTGCCGCAATATTCGTCTGCAGCTTCTTTCGTGGCCTGCTTCAGAGCCATCCAGATGTAACCTCTCGTACCGCGACGTGACACGCGATATTCAATGTTTGTTATATATTTGATGCCCGCCCGACATTTGCAAAACCGAGGCGAAGCCGAGGTTTTTGCTGGTCGGGGGCGGGCATCAAAAATATAACATACATACATAAGCATGTATAAATTTATTGTTAAATCGTATTACTTTAGAAGCGGTTTTAATGCAAAGTTGCGATAAACAGCGTGCATAGAAGAAGTCGACTTTACATGATTAAAATTTACATTTGTAGTCAAATATCAATTGCACTGTTAAAATTGGAACATAAAAATATGAAAAATATTTCTTTCACATGTATTTACATCACCGATATTAAATCAATACTAAATTGATAGTGTGAAATTTGAAAATGACACGAAATAGATAGAATGAGCACAGTCTACATAAGTATTCTATATATACTCTCGCTCTCTCTTTCTATCTCTCGTTTTATTAATTAAAACAATTATACAAGATAATTTATACGGCAATACTATAATGCATTTTACATTTGAAAAACAAAAGTGCTTGTAGTAAATCAATTAATAAATTTAAAATAATTTAGCAATGTTTACTTGAGAGGTTAAGCAACGCACATGTTATATTGGGAACTTTGCGGCCGTTGCTACAGCCGTTGCTATGCATCGATGCTGCGAAAATCTATGAGCCAATCAGAGCGCGCGAGACTCCGGCCGGCCGCAAAAGTCGCTCTTTTCGTATCCATATGCGGCCGGGAAACACGTACTTTCGGCGGGGGGATGAAGAAATAGTATATTACATACCATGGCCAGTAAAATAAGAAATGTCTCAGATCACATGTAATTGTCGGCCGAGGTGGACGATCATGTGATCTGAGGCTTTCTTTTTTACTGGCCATGGTGTGTATACTATTTTTCACCACACGTAGACCGAAAGTACCACATTCCCTCCCGGCACCGAAAAAGGAAGGTGTTATTTTCGGCCTACTGGTGGTGAAAAATAGTATACATCCCACGGGAGGTAAAATGGTCACCCCATAGCACATGTTTGCCACCCTCGCCTTCGGCTCAGATGCCAATTTACATGTGCTATGGACTGACCAATACTTTACCTCCCTAGGTGTGTAATATACTATTTCTGCTCGACGCTGCCGTTTTCCGGCAACGTCGAGCAGAAAAATAGTATACACACCTTGGCCAGTATAAAAGAAAGCCTCAGATCACATGATCGTCCACCTCGGCTTCGCCTCGGCCGACAATTACATGTGATCTGAGACATTTCTTATTTTACTGGCCATGGTATGTAATATACTATTACCATCCAAAAATAGTTATTATTCTATTATTTTCAAACAATGCCAACATTGGACAAATACTGGACAAGAGCTTCTGCTATTTTGTAATGCTCACTTAACTTTATATTAGAATAACTAATATCATACAGTAAAACTACATGAAAATCATATAAAAACTATGTGTACATAATGTATATACATAATTTTATATACACAATAAAATAAATAAACTAACTATCCGTTATATTTATTGTCCGTTTAAATAGTGCCATCAGCGCCATCATACACACTGTGACGTGGTATTCGCGCACCCGATCTAATTTAATTAATTTTAATAATTACAATTAATCGTTGGGCCGCGTTGCCCAATACCGCGTACACAATTAATTTATTTATCCGAACTGCGGGCTGTCGCCAGGAACGCGAGTTCGCTGGGACGTACGGTATGGAGGATTCGGGCGATCCTCCTTGCCTCGACACGATTACTTTAAATTAATAGGATGTCGGCGGGAGCGGGGAGAATAATAACAAACTCAATTAATTAAAAATAAAAATAAATAAAACATTTATTTTAACATATTAACAATTGGCCATCCAGGCCGTGTGCCGCGACAATGTTACTTCGCGCGGACGGAAGTAGCGGGAGTCAACCGGATCGAGACCCTCGCCTGCGGTTGACTTTGCCCCGATCTCCGCTATTCGGGTACCGGCGTACCCGAATACACTCCCGATGTACACGCACACATACACTCGGGGTAATGGGGGGAACGCGCGGTAGTATATAATACACTTACCGGGGTGCGCCCCGTGGATGGCCCAGCCGATCCGTGTCCCTTTGTCCTCCTGGGCAACGGAGGACGACGTCGGCTGCGGTGGTGGAAGGCGGCCCTGTGCCGCGGCGAGTGCCTCGCGAACCGCGTCCGCACTCACACACAACTTCCCGTCCTTTACACACACACCAAATCACTCGCGGCTCACTCACGAGGATGTCCGGGTAACCGATGGCTTTCGCGCCTCACGCGCCTTATTAGCCAGAAAAACTCTATCGGTCCGGATATAGTTTGTCCGCCTCGAGCGGCGGATCGGGACATACTGATTAGGCAATCCTAATTTTCGAAAAAGGGATGAGAGTGGGGAACACACACACTCGCGCTCTCATCCCTACGTACCATTGCGCGCGTAATTGTACACTTCGATCGACGTAAACAAATGTCGTCGGTTGGCCTTGACATACCAAAGGCTCCGACGACTTACATTTAACAGGATTTAAATGCTTCGTTTGCCGCGAAAAGATTGTGTGACGATTTCCGTCACAACACATAAGAATAATGTATATCGCATTTTATGTAACCCGCGTCCCGTATCCAAATTTGAATTTCAAATTTTTTTTATTTTTTTACAAAAATATTTGTTTATAACAATTCTCTTTTTTTATTTATTTTTTAATACAAAAAATCGAATAAAAAAGAAATAATAATAAAATTTTAATTTATTAAAAAAAACTAATATTTTTATAACAAAAATAAAATTTTGAAAATAATCGAAACGTCAAACTCTGTAAAGCATGTTTTCAATACGTCCAAATTATTCTAAATTTTAAATTAAAATTTAATTAAAATTTTTAAATAAAATTGAACAAATAACTTTGTTCTTAAACTTGAAAAATTTGGACTTGAACGTTAAATAAACATAACGAATTTATTGTGTCCGCGAATTCTAAGAATATATTGATTTTATATTACTTAAATATATTTGTCTTTTCAAATATTATAATTACTTTCTTCTTAATTTATTTAATTAGTAAAAAAAAGAAATGATTAACGTTTACATGTTATTAATAACATTGTAATTTAAAATAGAAGTTAATAATTCACTCTTCATGTACATATTTCAATTTATGACTTTGTTCACTGAGTTTTAGTTTTTCACTTGACAAATTCATCAATTTAAACATAAAGTACATATAGGTACCATACACTACTCTAAATATACTACCAAAGAAGGCACCCGATAACACATCTTTGGGATCTAAATTAAATTTATATAATGCTCCAGTAACCATTCCACCAGCTGCATAATAAAAAAAAACAAAGTTTCATACAAATTAATTTCTTAAAAAATTAACAAATTTAAAGAATATACATGAATGCTGCTGTATATCGAATAAATAAATTAATTATATTGTTTCATATAGACTAATTTAAATTGCACAATATTTTATCACACATACTTACCTTTACTGTCCAAAATATACGTCCCATTAATATTGTTTCACCAAATATTCTTTAGAAGGAACATTAATGTAAAAAAAATAAACTATACGGTTTTATATAAACATATGTAAATTATGTACATATGTATTTTTTTTTAATCACGTTACCTCTTCTTTCAAAAATGTTTTTCCTATTACTTCTTTCTTGCCAAATATTTTTTTTTTTAATTTTTGAGATATTTAAGGAACAACACTTTTCTCTTCAATACATTGATATTCAGAATATTAGAATTATATCTAAAATTTAACATCTATAAATAGATCTGAAATGTATTATTAGAACATATATATGTATATGATATTATTATTATTATTTTATATAATAATAAGCGAGCTATATTCGGTCGTGCCTTATAAATTTCTGTTCTCAGGCGCAGTCTGAGAACAGAAACTTGCGCGCGAAGCGCGCGGGGGGTTGGCGCGCGACAGCGCGCAGGGGGGCTCGGCCCACCTAGTTTTTCAATTCAGAATGGGAATAATTTAATGAAATCGTTTATAATTAGATTTAAGTCTGCCGAAACCCGTAATTATGTTTTGGTGGTTAAACGTCGATATGAGGTGGTATCTTTGGTAAAATTGTTGATAAAGCCACTTCCTACTAAAATGTATTTATATAGTTTGAAAATTTATAAACAAATACTAAAATTATACATTTATAGCTTAAGTTTAATAAAATATAAGGGAAAAAGTACTTATCTGATAAATAGAGCAGACGGGATTGATTCACCATCACCAGGTCCCAATTAGCCTCTTTGCGTCTTATTCAACATTGTCCTTATCAAAATCGATCATCTAAATGTTGTCTATTGCCATACAAACCAGCAACATTTTGATGTCTAACCTTCCCGCGAATCGTTTGAGTAAGTAAGAATTTTACTGATAAATAATTGGATATTATAATTTTATCGTAGATAAATGCAGTGCGCGTAAAGGGCAATGTGGAACATTGTTGCATATGAAATTTTCAAAACGCTATAATGCGACTGGGAATTGAAACCTAGTAATGGTAAATCAACCCCGACTGCTCCATTTATTAGATATGTTCTTTCTTCTTTATAGTTTATTAACCTTAAGCTATAAATGTATAATTTTAGTGTTTGTTTATAAATTTTTAAATTACATAAATAGATACTTTGTAGTTTTATATCTTTTCCTTTTACAGGTTAGACATCAGTGAAGAGACGGGAAACATCTTTTACGTGTGAAAACACTGCAACAATTACAAAACGAGTCTCCAGACGAATCGATTCACTATGATTTAAAAGTAGTAAAAACACTGTTATATGTAAATTTTTTTCCGATGGGACTTAAACAATTTGCGGCTCGTCAAACATTATTTATTCTCCAAGTATAAGTAATTTTTTAAATGTAATTTTATCTCATGTTCATACAGTTCAGCACGATAAGAGAAAGAAATAAATATATTTTTTAATAATACATTTTTCTAATAAAACTTAGAAATTTTTTCTCTTAAATTCAGCACCTGAGATGTGTGCGTGAGAAATCACCTGAGTTTTCCAGTAGGGGTAATTTTACCAACAAACCTGTATATTTGTATGAAATGTTACCTCCAACGGTTCATGAATTGCGTTTGCTCACCAAAAGTAGACATGAACCGTTGAATTATAAGTATATCTGGACTTGTGAGGGTATACTACATGTACGGGAAGATGACAATTTTGAGCGCATCCAAATCTTCATGCTGGCAGATCTTAATAAATTGACATGACTGTCTACTAAATCAAATTATAATTATTATAAATCAAAACCTAGTTTTAGTTCTTCAATATGCGTTGCGCAAATAAATGCCAACTCTATTATGAATCACTTGTCGGAAATTGAATATCGAACGGTGCGCTAAGCGAATTGCGCTCATAAATACGCGAGCTCCTAAGAAATCGATCTCTTTCCGGGGATCCGCTAGCACGCCTTTTACAAATGACAATTTATTACAACTACAAGTTTTCTTTATAGTTTTCGGGATGTAAACTTCTAATACATTCAAGAAGATATCTCTCATTGATTAATTTGGCAGCATACTATAAATACTGTGTCAATGGGTGAAATACAGGAGCAGAGATTTGTTGATGCACAAGAACATGAATTTTTATACCATCATCTCTTGTGATAGGTTGTCGATGATTTTCCAACAAATACATATAATTTTGTAATTATTTAATAAATGATTTAATTTGTGTGTACATATATATATATAGATACAAGGGTTGACAATACAGGTTGCACGCTGGAGGAATATAGTTTAAATTATAAGATGAGACACACGTAACCGTTTGTAAACATTTATATAATTATGGTTTCCCTGGCCACCCTAAGAATACCGAATCAAAGTAAAACTGTGAAAAAATGATTACAACAGCATTATTTTATGTTATTCCACTTTTAATGATTTTTCACTATACATGATGCGAGCAATATATAAATAGTTATTGGTACTTTGTGATAACAGTAGAATAACTTAAAATAATGCTTTTTTCATTAAATAGTAATTTACACTTTTTCTAGCTACGTTCTTGTTCGCCCACTCAGTAACTCTGGCAGTTAAAATATTATAACATAAGCTCTTTTCATGGTTTTTTTCTGTTAAGGGATCTTGGAGCAAAACGTTAATTTCATGATTTTTAAGATTATTTTTCTATTGAAAATTGTTCTTGTTCGCTTAATGACATCAGCTAATGTTTTATTGAAAACTACTTGAAATTTGTAAGAAAAAATATATTTTAATGTATATACAAAAAAATAACCAGTTTTGAAATATAGAAGGTTGAGGTTGCCCAAAAAATCTTAAAAATGCAAAAATGAGCATTTTGGAGTATTTTCGACGAATAGTGATAAGTACGAATCAATGCTCAGAACACATACCGAAGTTACTTCGTACTTATCACTTTTCGTCGAAAATGCTGACTTCTCGATCAGGTAGGCAATATGTAATTAATTATTACATCAATAGCTATGGCGCTCAACTCTGGTTTTGTGTGGTAAAAACTCTATTTTCTTTATATGTTTATAATTATTGTCGAATATGAACTCAGCCTATTTGACGGCAGCGCCACTTCTGCTCTCACAATTCGGGTGGTGGATTTGTGAAGCTATGAATACGGACTGCCCTTAAGCAATTACAGATTTATACGTAGTATGTACATTGATTATTGACGTATATATATGGGCTATTTCACGTCAAGTGGTACGATGAAAATTTTAAATCGCTCCAAAATTTGAAAACAGGCTGGAAATATCTTTCAGAAGATAGAAAAAAATTTTTAGGTGTTAAAAATAATTTGCCTAAGAGTTATTCCACCATGAAAAATGGAAATTTTTCAATTTTTTAGAAAAATTTATATTTTTAAAGCCATTTATCTCAAGATCTATTGATTTTTTTGAAAAAACATTAAAAACAACTTTTGTTCAAAATAATCTTTAGAACTTATCTACCTGGGTTACAATTCTTAATTTTAACATCTCGAAGAGATAGGGCACTTGGAAATATTGAATATCAAAAAAGGCGACCACGCCACAATCGATTTTGATCTAACACCGCTCAAAAGATCACATTTTTCGCGAGCTTTCGAATGGCGGTGGTTAGATTATTGGCCAAGACCGTTGGTGTAAGTTATACCCCATAAACCTCATAAAATCACTAATTTTCATGTATTTTAGGGCATAACTTACACCAGCGGTCTTGGCCAATAATCTAACCACCGCCATTCGAAAGCTCTCAAAAAATGTGATCTTTTGAGCGGTGTTAGATCAAAATCGATTGTGGCGTGGTCGCCTTTTTTTGATATTCAATATTTCCAAGTGCCCTATCTCTTCGAGATTTTAAAATTAAGAATTGTAACCCAGGTAGTTAAGTTCTAAGGATTATTTTGAACAAAAGTTGTTTTTAATGTTTTTTCAAAAAAATCAATAGATTTTGAGATAAATGCCCTAAAATACAAGAAAATGAGTGATTTTATGAGGTTTATGGGGTATAACTTACACCAACGGTCTTGGCCAATAATCTAACTACCGCCATTCGAAAGCTCGCGAAAAATGTGATCTTTTGAGCGGTGTTAGATCAAAATCGATTGTGGCGTGGTCGCCTTTTTTGATATTCAATATTTCCGGGCGTTATATTTCTTCGAGATTTTAAAATTAAGAATTGTAACCCAGGTAGATAAGTTCTAAAGATTATTTTGAACAAAAGTTGTTTTTAATGTTTTTTCAAAAAAATCAATAGATTTTGAGATAAATGGCTTTGAAAATAGAAATTTTTCTAAAAAATTGAAAAATTTCCATTTTTCATGGTGGAATAACTCTTAGGCAAATTATTTTTAACACCTAAAAATTTTTTTCTATCTTCTGAAAGATATTTCCAGCCTGAATTCAAATTTTGGAGCGATTTAAAATTTTCATCGTACCACTTGACGTGAAATAGCCCATATATATATATATATATGGGCTATTTCACGTCAAGTGGTATGATGAAAATTTTAAATCGCACCAAATTTTGAGAACAGACTAGAAATATCTTCCAGAAAATAGAAAAAAATTTGTAGGTATTCAATAGTATATTACGATATAAGGTCAGAAAGTTTGATTTTCTGTGCGTGGTATGACGTTCGAGGCGAAGCCGAGGACGTCATATAACGCACGACAGGATATCAAACTATCTGACCGTATGTCGTATACTATTTTTCTTATTCCGGACACCGAAAGTACGTTAAATAATTAATAATAACTAATAAAATAACCTAGAAGCCTATCATTTACAGGTATATATAAATGTCTTTGCCTTTCTGTTAGGGCGCTCGGCACGACCTCTGCAGACAACAACGTAACGCGCTGCGTTACATTACTAATTACTATATTTTCCAATTTTGATTTATAGTAATCGGGGTCATTTCTTATGCCCGCCTGACTTTTGCAAAAACAAGGCGAAGCCGAGTTTTTACTGGTCGGGGCGGGCATAAAGTACACACGCAAATGTTTATTAGGTGCATAATAAAATGAAAAAATATAATCACACTTTTATACTTTTTATTTGAAACATATAAAAGCTATGAAAATTAGAATACATTTTATTATTGAAGTAATAAATATTTTTTTTAGTTTAATTGTAATGATATAAAATGTCTTATTGATTTTCTTTGTTGCATTTACAAGTAATTATATTAAAAGTGCAACCCAGGCGGAAATTTATTTTTCCAGAAAGAGCTAAGAAAAGCTAATAAATTTTATAATCAATTTATAATATGCAGATTTTGGACTCTATTAATAGTTAGTATGAATTTATAACTTTTATTAGATCTTCTTAACTTTTGCTAGATTTTATTAGCTTTTAGGTTTTTTCAAAAGCAAAAGAAATGTGCGAGCTTAAAAAAGCTTATAACTACTAATAACTTTTTTAAATTATTGTATACAGTAAATAAGTATTTAGAATTTTTATGAATATTTAGCAATAGCAATCTTTTATTAATAACTTTTGTTTTTTTGCATACATCACGTAGAAACAGCTAAAAACAGTTAAATACAGGAAAATGCAACAGTTACTATTAGTGTCATTTTGTCATTTTTCACGATATTTTCGAAATACAAAAATCTAATAAAACCTACACTGAAAGAAAGAAATATTTGTGAGAAAGTAATCGTGCAATTGTTGATATAAATTGACATTAACTTGTCATAAAATGATATTTCTTAAGTATTAACGCTCAGTTCTTAACTGTTAAGATTTTACGTTAATAGAAACGAATGAAAATTTAACTGTTAAGAACTGATTGAAATAATACTTAACTGTAAAGAAATATTCATTTGCCCATATTTAAGTCATCAGATCTTAAGGGGACAAGCCTGGGTTAAAACCTGAAAAAGAAGCAATTGTTTTAATCATATAAAAAATTTTTCAATTTACATTTAGGATTGTGTAAACAAGTATACTTAGAATATATACTATGTTAAGTTAATTTACCTGGGTTAAAGCTGTATTCGAAGCCATTTTCCAGGTTACGCTGGCCATGTCAGCGTAGAACCCATTTTTTCATCCAAAGCCACTTGCCGCAGGCTTACTTTCTTGTTGCTCCACCTTTTTAACCCAGGTTGGAAGAACATCACCTCAGTTATTATTTAATCCACTTGAATGGACAACTTTTCTGAAACAAAGAAAGAAAAAAATTTTTTACTGAATTTTAGTAATTTTTTTCATTTTTATTGATTTTTTTGACCAAAAATAGTATCTAACTCACCTGGAAACAATTTTTAACTCAGTCTGCTCCATTCAAGTGGTTCTAAATGTAGATATCAAGGTTTCCTCAAAATTGCATCCAAATTGAATGATAGGATCTAAAGATATCCTGCGGCAAGTGGCTTTGGATGAAAAAATGGGTTCTTCGCTGTCATGGCCAGCGTAACCTGGAAAATGGCTTCGAATACAGCTTTAACCCAGGTAAATTAACTTAACGTAGTATATATTCTAAGTATACTTGTTTACACAATCCTAAATGTAAATTGAAAAATTTTTTATATGATTAAAACAATTGCTTCTTTTTCAGGTTTTAACCCAGGCTTGTCCCCTTAACAGTTAAGAAACGTCATTTGTCTCAAGCATTCCTTTCTCTCAGTGTAATAAAGCTTAGAAATATTTACGAAATTTTAAAAATAACTAATAAAATCTTATAAAGATTACCAAATTATTTAAACTATTACTAGAGTCCAAAATCCGCACTTTATAAAGTGTTATGAAAATCTAATAAAAGCTAATAACTTTTATTAAGTATTTATAAACATTATACGCATATGATTATTTCCGCTAGGGAATTGAATGGTTAAATAGCATAATAGGTTGAATGCATGAACATGTGCGCGAAAAGTTCTCGCTCCTTTTTTGTTTTTGTTGTTATCTTTTAAGCAGGCAATCGGAAAATTACCCAGCCAATAAGAGCGCGCGTATATCTGTAGCTTACCACAAAAGTGAGGCTTTCTGCTGGCTGTGGTTGCTACGAAACTATGTACTTTCGGTCAGAGTTGAGCAAAAATTATTCGAATACGAATAACGAATAAAATGAAACGAATAATTATCTAAATATTTTCTACGAATAAATTTATTTAACTAAAATCTTATTCGAATAGTTATTCGTTATTTATATCTATTTATTTGTAATTCGGCTATTCGATTATTTATTTATTCGTAATTCTATATTCGATATTCAAATATTCGTTTCTAAAATAGATATTTATCTTTTCGTATCAGAATTTTATTGAGATATTTTATTTACATATTTTACTTAAATACTTAGATAATAATGTACATTTCGTTAGTGCGTAAAATGAAGTTTTTCGCCTCGAGTGCAATCTGCAAATAATCTGAAAATATTAAATTAAAAATCTGAAAACATTCATAAGGGCAGCTTAAAACAAAAGCGAGGGCATGGCGTTTCGATTAAAAAAAAATGATTTTTTTCAATAATAATTAAATAAACAATTTTTGGTCGGTAAGTATTAGTCAAAAAAAGCATAAATTTTCAACGTAAATATCATAATTAAATTATAAACTGAAGGGATGGCATTCAGGATTTTTTAAAAAATTTATTCTTTTGTTTATAAAAAAATATAAAAAATGGCCGTTTTTTGAGTCCGACACCCTCTTAAAATTGTATTTTCATCCATGGTATCAAAAAATATTGTTATTACAAGTGTGAAAGCTGATACTTGACTCATGCGTGTGTTACCTACGTACCACTGTTCTGATAAACTCGCACTCGTTTGAAAACCAACGCTTTCACACTTGTATTGAAAATGACTATTATGGGCGCTTATTCTTATACACCTATTTAATATTTGTTTGAATTTTGAACAATCATCTAGATAATATGACGAATAACGAATATTGCAGATAGTAGATATCGCGAATAACGAATATCCCGAATAATGAATAGAAGGAAAAACGAATAACGGTTTCTATTAAATACGAATAACGCAAATAACGAATAATACGAATAAGAATAAAATTTTATTTAGATGAATAAATAGATAATTTTTAATTCGAATAATGCTCAACTCTGCTTTCGGTGTGCGGGATAAGAAAAATAATTTGACTAAGAGTTATTCTACCATGAAAAATGGTAATTTTTCAATTATTAAAAAAATTGCTATTTTCAAATCCATCTATCTCAAAATCTATTAATTTTTTTTTTAAAAATTACATACAACTTTTGTTCAAAATAATATTTAGAACTTATCTACCCGTGTTACAATTCTTAATTTTAAAACCTCAAAGAGATAGGACACCCAGAAATATTGATTATAAAAAAAAGGTGACCACGCCACAATTGATTTTGATCTAACACCGCTCAAAAGACCACATTTTCAAGAACTTTCGAATGACGGTGGTTGGATTATTGGCCAAGACCGCTGGTAAAAGTTATGCCTCATAAATCTCATAAAATCACTAATTTTCATGTATTTTTAGTCATAACTTTTACCAGCGGTCTTGGCCAATAATCTAACCACCGTCATTTGAAAGCTCTTGAAAAATGTGATCTTTTGTTTTGCTGAAAAGTTGTATGTAATTTTTTTTGAAAAAAATCAATAGATTTTGAGATAGATGGATTTGAAAATAATAATAATTGAAAAATTTCCATTTTTTCATGGTGAAATAACTCTTAGACAAATTATTTTGAATACCTAAAAATTTTTTTCTATTTTCTAGAAGATATTTCCAGCCTGTTATTTTGGTGCGATTTAAAATTTTCATCATACCGCTTGACGTGAAATAGCCCATATATATAAATTGAGAATATTATATAAGCTGCTTGTAATTTATAGCATCGATAAAATTCACTACATTTTACACTGCAATTTATTCTTCCAGTTGATTTCTGGAGAAATATTTATTTTAAAATTTATATTTATAAGTTTTTTGTATAGTTCATATTCTTTGTTTATTAGGTGCTGGTGTGTTATTTTTATATGTTCAATTCGTAAACTGGTAATGATTATCTGCTCTCTTCTAGTGAAATTTTCTGCCGTATTGTATTTGAAAACGTTCAGTTTCATTTTTTGAGATAATGATTTTTTTCACAGTTAGTCCGACGTTTTTACCCATCTTCATTGATTTTTTAATTTTTTCTTTTTAGGAGATCACTTTTATTAATTTTATAATTTCTATGACAATATTTCAATACGCAACTCAATTTACCAATCTTTTGTAGTTCTACATGATGATGAGTAGTTCTTGAGTAATATTCTTCCTTTTAATTTCTTTAAATTAGTTAAAATTTCTATTAGTATTAAGTCTTTGTTACTGTTTGCTGAATTTAGGTTGCCTTTGTTTACGAGGTTTACGTATATAATAAATTTTTCATTAGTTACTTTGATAGTATCAATTATTTTGAGAATTAATGTGTATAGTGCTAATTTATGATTGTTCCAATTGGAAAATTTAAGTAAGATATGTTCTTCATTAAGTAGTAAGGCTGTAGCTCCTATGAACTTGCCATTTTCCTCTGTTTTTGCATACTTGAAGATATTTAGGATAATGGTTTTCAATATTGTCAAGTTGATTCGATCTATTTTCGTCTATTATTAAATATTCAGTATTTTGATTGTTTATCTAGTGATCATAAGTACATGGTTTTGATATTGTGACGTGGTATTCGCGTACCCGATTAAATTAATTAATTTATATAATTAATATTAACCGTTGGGCCGCGTTGCCCAATACCGCGCACACAAGTAATTTATTATTGATCCGAACTGCGGGCTGCCGCCAGGAACGCGAGTTCGCTGAGACGATCGGTGTGAAGGATTCGGGCAATCCTGCTTGCCTCGACACGATTACTTCAAATTAATAGGATGACGGCGGGAGCGGGGAGAACGAAATAAGCACTCACAATTAAAATAAAAATGAATATAACATTTATTTTACTATATTTAACATTTGGCCATCCAGGCCGTGTGCCGCGATAAAGGTTGTTTCGCGCGGGCGGAAGTATCGGGAGTCAACCGGATCGAGATCCTCGCCTGCGGTTGACTCAGCCCGATCTCCGCTATTCGGGTACCGGCGTACCCGAATACACTCCCGAGCTCACACACTCAAACACTCGGGAAGGGGGGGAACGCGCGGTAGTATATAATACACTTACCGGGGTGCGCCCCGTGGATGGCCCAGCCGATCCGTGTCCCTTTTGTCCTCCTGGGCAACGGAGGACGACGTCGGCTGCGGAGGTGGAAGGCGGCCCTGTGCCGCGGCGAGTGCCTCGCGATCCGCGTCCGCACTCACACAAACACTTCCCGTCCTTGTTCACACACACCAAATCACTCGCGGCTCACTCACGAGGATGTTCGGGTAACCGATGGCTTTATTTACGCCTCACGCGCCTTAGCCAAAGAACACTCTCTCGATCGGTACCGGTTTAGTTTTGTCCGCCTCGAGCGGCGGATCGGGACGTACTAAATAGGTATCTCCTAATTTTCGAAAAAGGGATGAGAGTGGGAAACACACACACTCGCGCTCTCATCCCTACGTACCATTGCGCGCGTAATTGTACACTTGATCGACGTAAACAAATGTCGTCGGTTGGCCTTGACATACCAAAGGCTCCGACGACTTACATTTAACAGGATTTAAATGCTTTGATCGCCGCGAAAAGATTGTGTGACGATTTCCGTCACAAAGCCTCCCCCCTAGACTCTACTTCCCTCGGGAAGGCCGAGTCGAAAGAAGGCACAATCTATTCGCGACCGCGCACTGTCCTCGTCTCTCTTCAATCAGTGGCGGGAAGGGATGCGGTCCTTGAGGATACGGACCACCTCCTGTCCTACATCTCGTGCCACATCAACTGGGAGATTGGCAGCAGCCTCCAGCAACATACGACATTCCCTGAGAATGTCCGCCTCGTTGCTGGATTGTGCTGTCGACCCAGCTGAAGAAGCCGATACCTCCGAAGATGTACGGGGTTTAGACCCATTTCCCGACTTTGGTGTCGGCTGACGAGATGGCCCAGCCATCCTCGTAGCGTCGACTTCCATCGGGGTGGGCCGTCGCAAGTCGCTAGGCCGAGCCTTCTGCGATTGCTCCCCGCGAGGTTTCGGAACAGAGGTCTTGGTCTTACCCTTTCCACTGACTCGTTGGACAGGGACTGGCTGAGCCCCGCTCTCTTCGCGTCCCTGCCTTTCTGCTTCCGCTGCTTGGTCGCTGGTCGAGGGAGCGTTCAGGCTTTCTCTGTACTCCCTCGACTTCTGGTGCGCTTTGGCTTGGACGACGGCACTGAGGGCTGCCTTTACTTGCTCGAAGGGCTCCGTGGAATCCAAGCCAAATGCAGCGGCCTGGCGGCGAGTCGCCTCTTCCACACGGCGACCCACCACCATTCCGCATAGGAAGGTATGTTGCTGGAAGGCTTCACACACGAGCCCTTCCTAGGGCCCTCCTTGCGGGTGGGCGTCTTCACCCGTCGCCTCTTCGACTCCTTCGGACCTGCCCGTGGCGTTGGTTGCTTCGGTGCGATTTCTGGCCGCCTCCTTCTCAAACCGGCGGTGGCCTTCTTCATCGCGCTCGATAGCTCTTTGTTGGAGCATCTGCTCCGTCAGGGCGATCAACTCGACGTTTGGGTCCATCTGGGAGCTGAAATAAAACAGAAGCTTATTAGTCATAATTAAAATATAAATTACGAATAAGGGAGAATTGCCCATTCACTCACACACAAGTATTCTCAAATATCACACTCTCAATGCATGGCATACAGTTACCAGGCCCAACCTTCGATAACTGTTCTCATGCGAACCGATACGCAACCCATACTGTATAGAGATAGTACTTCTTTAACTTCGAAGGGTCGGTCATACTTTGGTGCAAGTTTAGCAGATATGCCCTTCGCACCTTGGGAAAGCGTTCGACACTTCCTCATGACTGGATCTCCGACCTGAAACGAGGCAATACGTCTGTTTCTGTTGTAGATCTTTTTTTGACGTCTTTGCTTCTCGTCAATGTATTTCTTGACCAAGTCGCGTAGAGCATCAAGTCTTTTAAGACGATCTAGCCATACTTCGGGATTGTTCAGGATCTTAAATTCCTGTTTTTCCACTTCCCTGCGGAGACTCTTCACAGGTTGTGGATGACGCCCCAAGTTTAAGAACGCGGGTGAGACTTTGGTACTTGACTGCATTGCCGTGTTTATTGCATGGCGAAATTCGTGCAAGTGTGTGTCCCACCTACGATGATCCGAATCCACAAACGTCGCAATCATCGTTTTTAACGTTCTATTTGTTCTCTCCACCGGGTTGGCTTGTGGTCGGTAAGGAGGGGTTCTGACATGTTTTATGCCATACTCCTCCAGCATTCGCGACATGATGCCGTTGATGAACTCAGTCCCATTATCCGTTATTAGGAAATCTGGCGTTTCCCAACAGAAGACTACGAGTTCCTCGAATGCTTTCGACACCGACTTACCGATCGCCGCACGTAATGGTTTGAGCTCTATCCACCTTGTAAACAAGTCTTGAAATACTATGATGTATTTGTATTGACTTTTACTACGTGGAAGCTCCATTACGTCTGCTGCCACAACAGCCCAGGGTCTCTCAATGTTACGTTTACCCATCAAGCCTTGAGGACCTGCTTGAGACGTCTTATAGCTCTGACAGATCAGACACTGTAAAACAAATTGGCGGGTATCGTGGTAGATACCTGGCCAATAATAGTCTCTTGCAACACGTTCGTAAGTCTTTTCGACTCCCATATGACCCATGGATGGATGGAAATGAGAATCTACTAAGACTCGGTTCCTCTGCTCTAAGGGTAGAACAAGGCGCCAGCCTTCTTCTCGTTCTGTTACAGAGTCCAAGAGTTTATCACTTGTAAAACGATATAGCATATCATCCTCAATTTTCCACTCCGGAAATTTCTGAGGGCATGAGCGTACATCGTTTAATCTAGCAATATACCATGGGTCTGTAATTACTTCGAACGAGGCAATCTCTTCTTCGTCGGGGTCTGGGTTGACGGCACGAGAAAGCGCGTCCGGGACCTAGTGCAAGGCTTCTTTCTTATGCACTATTTCAAAGTCCCATTGCTGCATTTCAAGTATCCATCGTGCCAACCTACCCGACGGCTCTCTGAGATTTTTGAGCCATTTGAGAGCACTATGGTCGGTCACAGCCGTAAATCGATAGGCCTCAATGTATGGTCTCAATCTCTTAATAGCCCATATGAGAGCCAAGCATTCTTTTTCCGTTGTCATGTAATTACGTTCAGCGCGATTTAATAATCGGCTGACGTAGACAATCGGATGCTCGAAACCCTCGTCGTCCAGTTGCGTCAACACCGCACCTATTGCTAAGTCACTAGCGTCACTTTGGACGGTAAATGGCTTAGAAAAGTCTGGACGGGCTAATACAGGCGCTTCAGCTAAC
Organism: Theocolax elegans; assembly: GCA_026168455.1. Taxonomy (NCBI): domain Eukaryota; kingdom Metazoa; phylum Arthropoda; class Insecta; order Hymenoptera; family Cerocephalidae; genus Theocolax; species Theocolax elegans. The sequence continues at coordinate 17,712 of JANSJX010000199.1, read as the reverse complement.
GCAACTCTAAGCTAACAGAACGCCTCCTCCTGCTCCTCGCCCCAATCCCAAGCCTGGTCTTTACGCAGCAACTTGGTAAGGGGAGCTTTAATGTCAGCTTCTCTATTAATGAATCGAGAGTACCAGCCTACCATCCCAAGGAAGGATCTCAGCTGTTTGACATTACGAGGAGTAGGGTAATTAAGGACTGGAGCGACTCGTTCCTCGTCAGGCCTCAAGCCGTCCGCGTCCAATTTGTACCCAAGGAACGTTACGCTGGAGCAACAAAACTCACACTTCTCTCAATTCACTTCGAGTCCAGCGTCATTCAACGTCCTTTAGTACGTATTCGAGCCATTTTAGATGGTCCTCAAAAGTTTCGGTAATGACGATCAAGTCGTCTAGATAACCAAACACATGAGGTTCCACCTTAGGCCCGAAAATGGCATCTATAAGCCGTGCAAAGGTCATAGGAGCATTCATGAGGCCAAAGGGCATTCTCGTGAACTGCCACAGCCCCGACCCTGGTACAGCAAATGCAGTATAATGCCGGCTCGCCTCGGCCATTAATATTTGGAAGTACGCTTTCTTAAGATCGATTTTTGATATGTACCTTGCATTATGCAGCTTATCCAATATGGTATCCATATTAGGAATTGGATAAGAATCACGTTTTGTGACTGCATTAAGGTCTCGAAAATCGATACAGAAGCGATAACTTCCTTCGTCCTTGCGGACGATGACCGGAGCAGCTGACCAATCACTCGCACTCGGTTCAATAATGCCCTTGTCAAACATCTTTTTGACCTCACTCTGGGCAAATTCGAGGACCTTGGGAGACATACGTCTTGGCTTATGACGAACCGGTCTTGCACCAGGCTCAACCTCTATATGGTGCTCCGTTAACGTCGTAAAGCCGTGGACGTCTCCCGAGGGCAAGAGTAGGCTTTCAACTAACTCTTTGACTTGTTTCCGCTGGTCGTCCTGTATCTCAATTATACCAGCACATTCAGCGGAAATCCTCGAATCGATGTCATGAGCTGTATCTCTGACGAAGTGTCTCCAATCACTCTCGCCAATACGCCAGATAGCTTCGCCTAATTTGACTTCCATATTCCAATGTTGTAGAAAATCCATACCGAGAATGATGGAATGCTCAATATTCTCTACAATTCTCAGTTGGATATTGCCATCAAGGCCTTCTACACAGAATAGAATGTTGATTAGGCCAAGGACTTGAAGTGCTGGTCCAGCCACACCTTTCACGATAACCTTGACAGGTCTCCATTTAAACTTGTACTGTTCGACAACATCTGATCGTACAAGAGAGACCATGGCGCCAGGATCGAAAAGTGCTTTAAAGACCTTTCCACCGAGTCGTACCAAAAAGAATAGCCGGTTATCCGATTGGATTCCAGCAATTATCTGATCGGTTTGACTATCGTCGTTAGGAGTCGATGCCGTGTGCGTCATTTTAGACGTACTTGGTACGGCATCTGCCCCCCCCTGAACTGTACTTCTCGGCAACGAGTTTGTACGGTTCATGTTATGCACACCATCGACAACTACCTTCTCCACCAAGGGCTCGTTGTTGAGGACAATTTCCTTCTCCACCAAGGGCTTCTTGTCCTCTTTACTAGGTGTGTCACAACGGGGTGACGAAGAGCAACAACCAAGGTCGTTCACTCCGATGGTGCTAAGCGGCTGAGATAACGATCTCTTTACGCTTTCTTCACCAATAATATCTCTGCTATCAGAGTATATTTGCCTTTGGAGTTCCTTAGACCAATCTTTAGCCTCACGTTTTTGTTGGTCTAATAAGGTTCCTTGTTCTGTTTTACCTTGCAAAGCTCGGGTGGGATTGACAGGTTGTGTTCTAAGAACTTTTCCATCTGTCGAATCCCCAGAACGTTTAGGATCCTTACACTCAGACTTACTTTCAAAACCAACTTCGGTCTGAGAGGGAATTTGATTTCCGTTAAGGACTTTAGAGAAGTCAGCAAAAGATTTGCTAGACTTCTTAAAGAGTTTAGAGGGTTCTCCAACCTTAAACTCTTGCCCTTGTAAACCATGCGGTTTACTTACTGCAGTGCAGGGCACCCGGGGCAGCTCGGGTGCCCTGCGTTCAGGTTTCCCACGTTTTGGAGGAATCTGACGCAGTTAGGACATGTTTGAAGTGTAACGCCACTAGTTCCACACAGCTGGCACTCCTTTGCTACCAATTCGGTAGAGCACTGCTCAGCGGAGTGCCCAATGTTTCCGCATCGGTAGCATGTTCGGCTCGGGCAATCCGACGACCTATGACCGACTTTTTGGCATGTGAAACACACGCCGACAAAGTTGGTACTCAGGTTCGTTGGGTTTACTGCCGTCGCCTGTGGTTGCACATACCTCACCAGGTTTTGTGCCATTTGTGGGACAAAAACATTTTGCTGGGGCAGTTGAGAATTCGTCAAAACACGTCTTTCTCTTTTGCCCGAGCTCTGTTTTTGTTGCCCAGGTGACTGTTGAGAAACAGGCACGTACGATATGGATTTCGAATTGTGAGCACTCACTCCATTATTCGATTTGCCGTATCGTTTCTGAAAACTATTAGCGACGTTGGAAGTACCGTACACAGCGGCTGCTTCGTATTCGCTTGAAGAAGAGTTTGGCGAGTTTTTCGCACTTTTCTTGCTCTTCTTCTTAATAGTTTTCTTAGACGACTGTTATTCCGAATGAGAAGACTCATCCTTACTCTTTTCCGTAACAGTCGCCACTTTACCCGAAACTCGTGCTGCACCACTCTGTTTCGGAAAAGCTTCTGGTACGAGCTTCTCGCGCTTAACGTTGGAACTGGAAAATTTCGTGTCCCATGTTAAATGCTGCTCGTACTCTTTACCGTAGCTTGTCAAATCAGAGAAATTTCTAATTTGTTGTACTGGTATGTACCTACGGTAATCTGGCCTCATCTGCGAGTAGGCCATCTTCACCTGTTGTTCTAATGAGGGAGGGCATTTAAACTTATTTACGATCGCTCTGAAACAGTTCAAGAACGTCGTAGCCTTTTCTCCCTCATTTTGTGTTCTTGATCGAAGTTCCATGAGTAAATCTTCGTCATTTATTATACGGCCATACTCATTTAGGAACTCGATCTCAAAATCACGCCAATCTCGAAGAGATGGCTGAACTGTTCTATACCAGAACAGTGCTGATTTTGAGAACACATTGGGCAGGGCACTGAACATCCTGCGATCTGAGAACTCGTTGTCATTTCTGAAGTCGTGCAAGCGGTTCAGAAACTCTTCCGCGTCCTTTTTGGTCTCACCATCAAAGGACATGTTCCAGATACGTAGCTCTCGTGCGCACCCTGTCCGATCGTGCGTTCGGTTATCGTCTTCACGATACCTTGGCCTGGCTTCGTAGGACTCTCTTTCCCGACGGTCGTCTCTATTATCCGCCCGGGAACTCCTACGCCTGCTGGTAGAAGGATTCCTATTCTCTTGTCGGCCTTCAGCCGCCCTACGAGAATCGGATCTCCTACGAGCAGGTTCGCGATCAGACTGATACCCATCGGACGAATCCGTCTGAGTATACTGATCGCAAGTAGCCACCACACGTTTCTCTCGAGGCGTTTCTCTACGTCTGTCCGACCTCTCTCTGTGACCATACTCCGGAATTTCCGGCTGTGCTCGGTCGTCGAGTTTACGGTTGGACTGACGTTTATGAGTACGTCTCTCCGTACAGCTTTCACGACGTTCATCGTTGCTTGACGCTCTACTCACAGAACGATGGTGTCGTGAATTTCTGTTTGGAGTCGTGTACTCACGCCTCTCTCTTCTATCTTGTCCCTCACAAGTCTTAGAAGAGGTCTCACGACGTCTCTGTTCAAATCTCGGTTTTTCGTAAGATTGAACACTGACGTCATTAGGAAGGTCATATCCATTCCTATCATCAACAAATTGACGTTCGGTTGTATTAGCCTCGGGTTGCCTGTTGTCGTATTGTCTAGAGGTGTATCCTCGTGACGTACGACGGTCGGCTTCCGCCTGCGAACCCAAGTCAAAATGTTGTGTTGGCACTTCACTCTCTCTAGTGCCAAGATGTCCGCTGTTTCTTTGCTCTTCAATTGGGAGGTAATGTGCGGGTGCATAAAAACCTCCGAGTTAAGCAGTCGTCACGATCGTAACCGTCGACGTAGTGGTTGTGCACGAGGTTGCAGCCACTGAAACAGGAACATAAGGGATTGCAGTTGTGGTCGTGTTTGCTCCCAGTACCTCACCAAACCGTTTAGGTATAGCACCTGTTGATGCCAACCTCGGGCTTTGTGCACTACTCAATGGCGAGTTTCTAGACAGACCACTTGGTGATAGAGCTTCATCTTCTTCAGGGATAGGTGCTCTGTCACTGGCAACCCTTTCGCGATCCGACATTTCGGACTCGCAGGAAACTTCCGTTCCTGATGGGACCACACTCCCTTTCCTGGAACGAGGTTTCCTAATTTCCCAAAGTTCCTGACATACTAGAGGTTTATGTGCAGGCTCTGCCCTTACATTCTCATCGTATTCAGGGAACCATGGTATTTCCAGATTAATGTCTACACATCTTATCCGGTGACGCAAAAGGCGTTCGCGGCACTCCGCCTCTTCGCCATTTGCGTTTAAACTTAGATGCTCCAATTGGGCATACACTGCCTCAATCGGAAGCTTCTTCGTTTCCCGATGAATATCCCTAGCTATGCGTGATTCACGCATAAGCTGGGCCATTCGGGCTTCATAGCTGCTGGCCATTATTTTTTTGACCAGCAGCAGCCGACGTGTTACGTCGGGAGAAGTACTCTCAACCGGGATTTCAGATGAAATCCCTAGTGTTTCAAATACTTCGGAAGTATCCAATTTTCAATTGGAAATTATTTTATTGGACTCACCACAATAAAATAATTATTACTTCCAACGAGTAAAAAAAAATTTGGTGTCGGCTTAATTACAATAAATTGTAAAAATGCACCGACTTGTGTACCGACAAAATTAATTCACTTAATCAAAATCCAAAAGATTTTCTTTAAAGAAATTTATTTCGTCCTTATAAGGACAAAATAATTAAATTTTGTTGGTTAAAGTTGTGGCAAATCACACACTTAACACTTGTACCAAATTAAAATTAATTATTTAACTTGCTCACAAGTCTAAATAATTAATGTTTATAATAGTGTCTTGTGACTCACACACACCAAGACTCTATACAATTGCTTCTGCAAGCAAAAATAATTATTAACAAAAAGAAATCTTTAAATTTGTTCAATATCGTCGGTAATTTACCAGTAATGGTAAATTTAACGATTTCCCAAAATATCTCTCTCACCAGTTATAATCCAAAAGATTCCTCACTGGCGAAAAGAATTTATTTTGTTATGGAAAATGAAATAATTAAAGTTTCAATCTATTAATAAATACAGAACAACAAATTATAAAGGAAGAAAAGAAAAGACAAAATTAAATTATTTATCTCGCTAACGAGCCTAAATAATTAATTTTAAAATAAATATAAAAATAAATACAGTGTCTTGTGATTCACACACACCAAGACACTATTTATTATTTTGCTTTTCCAAGCCCAAAACAAAAAAAAAGTTTCTTTTATAATTTACACTACACTACAAACACAAATTTAATTAAATTATTTCAACAATAGGGGTATTTACGAAATGTTGTAAATCCCGTATGGTTTGCAACAAAAATAATTATTTCACTAATTGTCGTCCCAAACAACAATTTTTCAGCGAAATATATTTATTTTATCCTAAAAAGGACTAAATAAATAATTTATGTTGCTCCCAAGTTGAAATAATTTATATTTCCTTTTTTTTTAAATTGAACGAAAAGGAAATGAAAATTTAATTATTTAACTTGCTAACAAGTCTAAACAATTAAATTTATACACCGAATAATTTTACTCAAACACACCAAAAAAAAATTATAACCAATTATTTAACTAACAAACAAGTCTAAATAATTGGCAAAAATGTGTGCATATATAATTTAAACACACAAAAAGAGAAAAGAAAGTTTTTCTTACATATATTAAAATTTCACAGCAAATAACGAATACAAAATATTAGGTTAAATGCCGATCATTAAAATACATGCAAAAAAAAACTTTCAATTTAATTATTTAACTCACTCTCAAGTCTAAATAATTATATATTATAACTCTTGTATCTTTGCGGAACAATCACACAAAGATACTTAACATTAATTGTTTAACTTGCAAAAAGTCTAAACAATTAACACGAGTTATAGAAAAAAAAAATTTTTCTCACACTCAAAAATTTACAAAAATATAATACAAGTATCGTGAACAGTAATACTTAATAAATACCTAATATTAAATTAAGTAATCACTGTTAGATAATTGTAATAAAAATAATTTTAATTATTTTACTCACACACGAGTTTAAATAATTAATCTTACAACTCGTCGTTCCCCGATAAGAAGGTGCTACCTCGGAATCCGGTTATAAAAGGTGCTACCTCGGAATCCGGTTATAAAAGGTGCTACCTCGGAATCCGGTTATAAAAGGTGCTACCTCGGAGCCCGGTTATAAAAGGTGCTACCTCGGAGTCCGGTTATAAAAGGTGCTACCTTGGAGTCCGGTTATAAAAGGTGCTAACTCGGAGTCCGGTTATAAAAGGTGATAACTCAGGAGCGAAATTTCAGTCTATGATTTTAAGTTGGTACTACTGCAAGTGTAAGCTCAGCAATAAGATTGACAATTGTTTTTGGCAATTTTATAAAAGATTATTTTTATTTATCTATTAGTTATTTATTATTATTTAGTAGTACCTATGCGTATATCGTCAAAAAATTTAAATAAACGTAATTCAGGTAAAGTTATTATTTAGTTTGAATATATTTTAAACTGTTTCTTTTCATATTTTAATCTCCAAAATAAGAAAATTACGTCGACATATATATGTACTAAACTTTGATAATTTCTTATATAGATTCAATAGATAATCATTGATAAATTATAAAATTATAAATTATACTACTGCAAAAGTTAAAAAACTAATTATGATGAGTAGTAACTGCAGAAAATACATGGTAAATAATAATTAAGTATGTTTAAATGATAAAAATATAAGCTAAATGCGTAAATTTTAATAATTTCTCGCAAACTGTCATTTTTCGCAATTTTAATTTTAATTTGACAAATGTAATTTAACACTGATACCTCTTAAACAATTTTAAAGCATGTCAACTATTCAATTTTGGCGGTTGTATTCGAATCATTTTGTACCTTATTCCATTTCTCTCCCTTGTTTAACTCTAGCGAAAAAATCTCACTCCGTAAAACAGAACCTTCGGCAGTTGTGTCGAAATGTATTATAAAAATTGAGTTATTTAAAACCAATAATTGACTAAAGTGTATATTTCATCTATTTTGTTTTAATTATAATTATTATAAACATTATGTTACGGTATTAAGTTTTACGATATATTGTTAAATTCCGCATTAAAAATAAGAGTACAACGTTAAATAATAGATAAATAAAAATAATCTTTTATAAAATTGCCAAAAAACAATTGTCAATATTATTGCTGAGCTAAACCGGCAGTAGTACCAACTTAAAATCATAGACGAAAAATTCGTTCCTGAGTTATCACCTTTTATAACCGGACTCCGAGTTAGCACCTTTTATAACCGGACTCCAAGGTAGCACCTTTTAAAACCGGACTCCGAGGTAGCACCTTTTATAACCGGACTCCGAGTTAGCACCTTTTATAACGGGACTCCAAGGTAGCACCTTTTAAAACCGGACTCCGAGGTAGCACCTTTTATAACCGGGCTCCGAGGTAGCACCTTTTATAACCGGATTCCAAGGTAGCACCTTTTATAATCGGATTCCGAGGTAGCACCTTCTTATCGGGGAACGACGAACTATTGTAACTTTGCGGCTGATTCACACAAAGTTACTTAATGTTAATTATTTAACTTGTAAACAAGTCTAAATAATTAACAATAGTTGCAGAATATATTTTATTCACACACAAATACAATTATACATATATTATATAAATAAATAGTAATAAATAAGGTGAGTTCGGTGGTTAGGATAGGTGGAGGATCGTGCCAGATAATAAAGATACACAATTTAAAGTGAAAATAGAATTAAATTTATTTTAACGTAAATTAAATATATCGGCATTAAAAAACCCCAGTTGATGTGGGGAAAAAGCCTTGATATATATCTAAATATCTAATTTATCCTGATATAATTACTAAATAACTTACATTAAACTTATTACAATCGGAAACTTTTACTAAACAAGGAATAATAATAATAACAATAATAATAGTAATAATAACCGACTATGTATACATAATATGGAATCGCTCGCACAACTAGCGATCCTTCTCTTACGTGTACGCTGACGTCGCGATCCGGTGTGCTCCAACACAATCCAGGATTCGACACGATCACGGTCGACCACCTGGATGTAACGGCGATGTCTAGTCGTTCTTCCAGACAAATCAACAATCGGCCGAGAAGCTAGGCTTGTCAATCCAGTTATAATATCAAGCGATCACGCTAATATCAAGAGATCCAAAGATTGGGCAGGCACTGCCCAGGTATTCACACACACGCACAGAAATCGCGAACACCAGCTACACGTCACACAATAGTTTATATTCAGCCTCGCACAATGATCGAGAACACGCAATGCCGCGAAAAGGTACAAGTTGCCCGGTTGCTGGCTAGACTCGAAGTGTCGCTCGTCCGTCAAAGATCTGTCAATCAGGGTCTTGGTTAGGGTTAGGGTGGGGATGTGTTCCATGTGTAGTTCCCTTTAGCGTACCATTCTGTATATCGCTGTTTGTTTCAACTCACTAGCAGTAGACAATCGAGAAACATATGGTTAAAGTTAGGTATATACGGGGACGCGACGGCTGCTTACTCTACCGCTCATAAAACTCCTTTGAAAATCCCGTGAAACAATGAACTATGGTTCTATTTGGGAATTCCCTTGTCATTTGTTCTTCCAACGTGTTGCCGCTTAAAATACGTATTTTCTTATGGTATGCTTCTAAACGCTCATATATTAAGAAAAAACGCGCGTAAATACGTGACCAAAGGGATGGCAAAAAGATTTACTCTTAACCGTGTCTTTTTTCAAATTTGAAGCGTATAAATACGCGAACACGAATATTAAATTAAAATTACTAATATTATAATATATGTGGGTCAGGGAGGGGAGAAAGCAACACAGAAATTTCTATCTCGAACTCAAAAAAAAAAATTGCATTGCCGCGTCCCGTATATAAAGAAAACTAAATTATTTATTTTTCTTTAAAAAGGGAGTAGGGGGGTGGGGCAGCTACCTCACCCGAAAGGATCTAGTTTGAAAACACTCTCACACCATAAAATACATACTAGATCCCGCGCGGGAACGAAATTATTTTATTATAATGAAATAAAATAATTCGCCGCAGTGGTTTCTCTTTGCAAAACCAGCTGCAAAGACTTTATACACGCGAAGGGGCTAGGCGATCGCGCTATCTCTCTCACTCACACACCTATAGCCCGCCTAGCACCTACTCCGATTCCCCGCGACTAGGGATTCTCTCTCTCACTCCCACTCGCGGGCGCAATCGGAGAGAGCCGATGGTGATCTCGCTCGGTCAGTAAGGCGTCGGGCTCGTAATCTGGAGGTCCCATGTTCGATTCCTGACCCCGGTCGATTGATACAAGCACCACTGGCGAATGTATTTTCACCAAGTGCTGTCTTCACAAAGACATCACGTGACCTCCGTCGCTGATTAGCACCGGTTTGGGAGTATAAAAAGAGCGACGTTAAAAAATAATAAAAAAATGTAGATAATTAAGGATTTCTTTACAATCTACTAGGATTTATTAGATTGTTACTAAGATTATATATAAACTGAGAACTATAGAGATAAGAAACTGGGGCATCGGAACAAACCAGTTCTGCGACTTACAAGGTAAAAAAATCATGTCAAAAGAAACGTACTTATACGCTGGACAATCCTCAAGATTTTATTTAAATTGACTCGATATACAACACGTCAACTATTTATTGTAAACAAAATGGCACCAAAATTTTAATTTATTATTAGATAAGTACAAACCTTTTTCTTTAACCATATTAACATGAATATTTCTTTGAAAATTAATTCTTTGTTTCTTTGCCAAGTCTATTATGTTACGTACGTAACCGAAACGCGAAATATTAAGACGAATGCAACTACAACAAATATCGCGGACGACAGCCTAGTGGTTAGGCCTCGTGACTGGAAACTCGCGGATCCTCGGTTCGAGTCCCGGCATCCGAACAATTTTTTATTCGGTCCTATCCTATCACCTTCTCTATACGCAACAATATTATATCAGTAAATGCATTGTGCTTGCGGTAATATATGTACTACAAACGACAGGTGGCGCACACCACTTGATTGCGAACGGACTTGGTCCGACCGTGCATCAATGCACATTGTAATAAGTCGCTAGTATATATTACCATATCTGTATTCTTAATTAATAATTAAATAATTAAACCTAGTGTGTGTTTATGTTCATTTAACCACTCGGATACAACATTGGCGACGAGGAACAAAGTGAAACAAATGTAAAAAAAGAAATAGCAACAATAAAAGCGGAAGAAATAAAAGAAAAAATAAGAAGTTTGGAATTGAGAGAAAAACTATGCAAAGAAGAAAAGAAAAAACTGACAGAGCTGCACAAAAAAGTTAAGGAAGAAAGCGAAAAATTAGAAGCAGCAAAACAATTGGCGGGACTAGCTAGTGACGGTACGCTTCCGAGGTTACATCAGGTGCCGGTATCCGTGATAAGGGGCACAATCGGTACGATTGCAGAATTCTCGATGGACGAAAAATGGTCTCTATGGTACGAGCGATTAGAGCAGTACTGCATCACGAACGAAGTACCACCGGCAAAGCACGTACTACTATTCCTAACATTCCTGGGGAAGGAAGGGTACGTACTCCCTCGAAGTTTATACACACCGACAATTCCGTCACAATTACCGCTAACAGAGTTATCACAAATCATGAAAAACCATTTGCAACCGACTCCGAGTATCATAATGGAACGGTACAAATTTAAAGAGTGTAGGCAGACACCCGTAGAAGACGTGAAAACTTACATTGCAAAACTACAAAAAATGTCTGCTAATTGCGAATTTGGAAACAATTTAGACACAAATTTGAGAGATCAATTTGTATGGGGCGTCTTAAGCGATAATGTCAAGAAGAGATTGCTATATAGGAAAAAATGACCTCACATATCGACGGGCCGTCGAAGTGGCAATTTCGTTAGAGACTGCGAGCAGAGATGCAGCGAAGGTGCACAACACAACAGTTACCGACGCAGTAAACATGGTAACCGACAAAAAGGTATACACAAACAAACAATCGCGCGCGTCCGGGAATACTCAGAAATGTTTTTGTTGTGGAATGTCGAACCACCACCGAGCGGCCGAATGTAAATACAAATAGTATAAATGTAACGAATGCGGTAAGGTCGGACATTTGCGTAAAGTATGTAGAAATAGTATACCGAATAAACGTCCAGACTATATAAAAACTAGCAGCAATTCGTATAAAAAAAAATTATTAAGTTCGGAGCATATTTTTATAGTAGTTTATAACCAAAAGTTAATTTAATGACAGGAACAACAAAATAGCTCAGTTGATAGAGAGTAAGCCTCCGCATCTCAAGATCCGAGGTTCAATTCGCGAGGTCTGAACATTTTTTTTATTTTTTTTTTATTAATTAAAAGTTTGTGCATTTAAAAATGTGTTTTTTCGCTTGCCCAGGACATTTTTTAAATTTTTATATGAAATACATTTTTAAAAGGCATTTTCAACGTTGCTCAAACGTTGTCACAACGTTATTTCCACATATCGCGGCAACTTACATAAATCTTAGCGGACATATCCCACGTTGTAGCAACGTTGCTCCAACGTTTCAACAACTTTTATAAGAAAGTTGTAATGTTGTCAAAACAACGTTGCCACGACGTTGCTACAACGTTGTGTGCTAGTAGGTTTATTAAGTATACTTATGTAATTCGTATTATTGTTGGCGCAGCCGATATAACCTGATAGGCCGTCTGCCCCTTACATGCGTCGAACCTCGTAAAACCTTATAAAGACGTCAAACATTCGAAAACCGGATACATGCCTATTTGTTATAAACTAGTGGGGCCGAAATATGTAAAAGCTATACGCTTTTACATTCCAGGCACGATCGTTACAATAATACTAAATGGTTATGTGTTGATGGTACCTTTCACCTATTTACATTAAAAAAAATTTGATCGTAATGTATACAATCGAAATTAGAAACATTAAATAACAAAAAGGAATCAAAACTTCTAAAAAAACTCTAAATTTTCGCTGGCTATTTTCTGATTCCATCATTTAAAAGAACAGCATAAATTACTTGAATTAGTCTTACAATTGTTTTTTGTAGAAATTTAAATGGTTTGGAAATTTTTATCACATTTCCCTCTGCTATTAAACAGGCTTGGGATTGTCATACTTCAGATATAATATTAACATTAACATACTAGGGAGGCTGAGCTATAGCTGGCGCTTCGTGCTAGCACCGCTGGTGGTTTTTGTTATTATATAAAATAATAATAATAATAAAAATTAGAATTGTAATAATAGTATGCAGAATTATTATTTTGCATATACATTTATGTTCTAATAATAAATTTAAAATGTATTTATAGATGTTAAATTTTAGAAAAGTGTTGTTCCTCAAATATCTCAAAAATTTAAAAAAAAAATATTTGGCAAGAAAGAAGTAATAGGAAACTCATTTTTGAAAGAAGAGGTAACGTAATGTAAGAAAAATACATATATACATAATTTACATATGGGCTATTTCACGTCAAGTGGTACGATGAAAATTTTAAATCGCTCCAAAATTTGAGAACAGGCTGAAAATATTTTCAAGAAGATAGAAAAAAAATTTTAGGTGTTAAAAATAATTTGTCTAAGAGTTATTCCACCATAAAAAATGGAAATTTTTCAATTTTCTAAATTTTTTTAAATTATAAATTTTTTTAGAAAATTGAAAAATTTCCATTTTTTATGGTGGAATAACTCTTAGACAAATTATTTTTAACACCTAAAATTTTTTTTCTATCTTCTTGAAAATATTTCCAGCCTGTTCTCAAATTTTGGAGCGATTTAAAATTTTCATCGTACCACTTGACGTGAAATAGCCCATATGTTTATATAAAACCATATAGTTTATTTGTTTTACATTAATGTTCCTTCTAAAGAATATTGGTAAAACAATATTAATGGGACGTATATTTTATAAGTAAATGTGGTAAAATCTGGTACAATTTAAATTTATCTATATGAAACAATATAATTAATTATTTATTCGATATAGAGCAGCATTCATGTATATTGTTTAAATTTGTTAATTTTTGAAGAAATTGATTTGTATGAAGCTTTGTTTTTTTATTATGCAGCTGGTGGAATGGTTGCTGGAGCATTATATAAATTTAATTTAGGTCCCAAAGATGTGTTATCGGGTGCCTTTTGGTAGTATATTTAGAGTAGTGTATGTACCTATATGTACTTTATGTTTAAATTGATGAATTTGTCAAGTGAAAAACTCAGTGAACAAAGTCATAAATTGAAATATGTACATGAAGAGTGAATTATTAACTTCTATTTTAAATTACAATGTTATTAATAACATGTAAACGTTAATAATTTCTTTTTTGTTATTAATTAAATAAATTAAGAAAAATTAAGAAAAAAGTAATTATAATATTTGAAAAGACAAATATATTTAAGTAATATAAAATCAATATATTCTTAGAATTCGCGGACACAATAAATTCATTATGTTTATTTAACGTTCAAGTCCAAATTTTTCAAGTTTATGAACAAAGTTTTTTGTTCAATTTTATTTAAAAATTTTAATTAAATTTTAATTTAAAATTTTAGAAAAATTTGAACATAATGAAAACATGTTTTACAGAGTTTGACGTTTAGATTATTTTCAAAATTTTATTTTTGTGTGTGGTAAATATTTTTTACTGTTTTATATTTTTTTATATCAAATTTTGTTATAAAAATATTAGTTTTTTTTTAATAAATAAAATTTTTTATTATAATTATTTTTTTATTCGATTTTTTGTATTAAAAAATAAATAAAAAAACAAAATTGTTATAAATAAATATTTTTGTAAAAAAATTTAAAAAATTTGAAATTCAAATTTGGATACGGGACGCGGGTTACATAAAATGCGATATACATTATACTTATGTGTATATGATGGCGCTGATGGCACTATTTAAACGGACAATAAACATAACGGATAGTTAGTTTATTTATTTTATTGTGTATATAAAGTTATGTATATACATTATGTATATATATATTACGTATACACATAGTTTTTATATGATTTTCATGAAGTTTTACTGTATGATATTAGTTATTCTAATATAAGTTAAGTGAGCATTACAAAATAGCAGAAGCTCTTGTCCAGTATTTGTCCAATGTTGGCAGTGTTTGAAAATAATAGAATAATAACTATTTTTGGATGGAAAATAATTTTTATTCATTATCTAGTTAATTTATTTATTGTATAAGATTTATATTTTATTTATTTTTGAATATATTAAGTTGCCGTAAGTTGTCAATAACTATAAGTAATATTTATTTTTTTACATTTTATTCAGGGACCGTTTCAAAACTAAACAAAACATTTAGTTTTTATTTTCAAAATCATTAATTGAATTAGTATTTATTTTGTTTTTATTTTATTAGATAAAATCAAAATAAAATATATTTTAGTTTAGTTTTTATTTTCAATGTGAAAATAAAAACCAAATCTAATTTGATCTGTTTTTATTTTGTTTTTGAAATAAAAACATAATTTATAAATAATTTTATTTTTGGTTTTAGAAATAAAAACAAAATTAAATTAAAATTAAACAAAAGTAAAAATAAAAAACAAAAACAATATTGAAGAAATGTTAACGTTCGATATATTGACAAGTAGTATAGCCTGAAGAGGATGACGAAAAGATGATGAAACTGTCAGGTGTAGGTAAAGAGAAAGAGCATACTTACAAACAAAATCATAGTATTTTTAAATGTAAAGTAATATATATATATATTATAAAACTGTTATTGAAGCATGTCGGTAGACGATGTGGCAATTTCATTATTGCTACTGCTTTTTTGTATTTTATTTTTATTTAATCCTTTCCTAAAAAGCCCGTTGCATCGAATAATTAATATATCGTCGACTAAATTTGTTTTCAAATTCGCTCTTAAATCGGAATATATAAATTTCATAGCGGAAAATAGTCGCTCTACGCTGACCTGTGTTACAGGTACAGCGTTAGTGATCATTGCCAGCGAAAATAATTCTGGATCCGTAGTTCGTCGTTTCTCCCAATAATCCAACAAATCTGTCCGCCGTGGAAGTCTTTCAGTGTTTCGAAATTCCATCAATATTTGTTGGATTTTGGAAGTATCGATTTGATCTTGATTTTCGATTTTGGAACTGCACTCAACAATACTATTGAGGTACTTGTCGAGCTCATCCATCTCCTTCACGGATTCTGTAGCCTTAAGGAATAAAATAGAAAAAATTATATTAGAACAACAATCTA
This sequence comes from Theocolax elegans, assembly GCA_026168455.1. NCBI lineage: Eukaryota > Metazoa > Arthropoda > Insecta > Hymenoptera > Cerocephalidae > Theocolax > Theocolax elegans. Next base: position 2,048 of record JANSJX010000199.1, on the reverse strand, counting down.
TATGTTAATATAATTTAAGTCATAAGAAAAAAAAGGAAAATTTTGCATGTTGCAGACAATATTTTGGAGTCAGATCAGGTGTATTTTGTAGAGAATAAAAAGTTCTTTGCTTTTGATTCGGGTTTTCCAAAATATTCCTATTAGTTTTCAAGTTATCGAGAAAAAACTGTATTTTTTTAAAAATTTGTTACAACTTTCGATCTAATTGGTCGATGGGGCTGAAAAAATCATCGTACTAGAGATTGATAGAGGTTATATGCTGTAAAATATTCAAGTATTTCTATTTGTTAGTTTTTGTTGCAAAAAATAAATATTGAAAAAGTTGCGTTCTCTATGGCAAACGGTTTCGGGCGCAAAAAGCTTTAAATCCACTTGAAATTTTGGGAAAAGGTAGTCTTTATAGTAACAACGATCTGTATATTTTTTGAGCTAAAAAGATTTCTTTTAACGAAGTAATTCTGCATTGTATATTTTTCAATGAAATTTTTGATTTCTCATATCTCCGAAACTAATTTGTCAAATTGGTTGAAAAAAATCAAATGTTTTTTGAGAAAAAAAAGTATAATATAAGAGGGTCTTTTTGAAAATATTTGCTTTTCCTATCAAAGTGGGTTTGTTAATAATATCATTTTCGACGCTCCCTGCGAGAAGCGCGATTTCTCGCACGCTCAACACAACATATTTTTTTAATAATTAATGATTAAGTCTTTTTGCAATTATAATTTTTGTTTGGAAAAACAGAAGCATGCAAGTTTAAAACATGAGTTACGCGGAAAAAAATTAATAAGTTATTAATAAGTTATTAATACATTGTGAACTTTATTCACCTGTGTTGATTGACTTTCTTGCAATGTGTTTGCTTCTCCGTCTGTTGCTGGTTTTGTGTGTAAAAGCCGAATCCATAATTTAGTTAACGTATTTATAGCACGTTCTTCCTTTTGACGTGCTTCAGCTGCATTCCCTTCCTTCGTTCTGTAACGACATTAAAAATGTTAGGATTTAACATTAGATTCAGTGGTTTCCCGGATGAATATATATATATATATGGGTAATTCAAGCTGAATTCGTCGAAAAGGGTGCGCTGCTAGGAGCCTAATTTTTATGACAATTTTTTTTATGTTAGTACTTGCCGAAAAACGTTAATTGTCAAAATTTTAGGCTCCAAAATTAAAAATGACGGCTCCTGGAATTTTTCAACTTTCAAAAACGGCCTATTTTTGGCTCTTCAAAAAATTGTATCTCAGAGAGTTTTTCATATTTCTGCACATTTTTGGCGGAATTCTCTCACATTTTTCGTCTACTAGTAGAAAAAAATAACCCGGTAATGGTTTTGCATGCTAATTGGGTGCAATTTTCATTTTAGTGCAATGTATTTTGCTAAAATTTAATTTCATACTTAATTGATCATAACTTCCAAAATTTTAGGTCTTTTTGAGCAAACCAAACTTCATTTTTTTCGCCTTTTTAAGAGCTTTTAATAGCTTTTAAGTACACTTAAATCGACTTATTAGAAAAATAAACTAAAAAAATAAATTAAAAAAAATAATTGGGGGATGCCATACTGAATTAAATCCTACTATGCCGACACCTGTATAGTACACGCACTATTTCTCCTATTACTATTATCTAATACAATGACAACCTACAAACGCAGTGGAGGCATATTTGTAATACATATATTAAATAAATTATAAGTACAAAAGTTTGAATTATGCTAAAATGTGCTTATAATTTGAAAAATACGATCTCAAACATAACCTCTCTTAGTTAACAGGCAACAACGATTTAATTGAATTTTGTAAAAAACTGGATAGATTTCTAACAAATACAGTGCAGGCGCACAATTTCACGATATTGATAAATGTTGGAACACTAAAAAAAACAGTCAAAATTGCATGATGAAGAAATAAATTGAAAAATACGACTGATACAAAGACGTTGGGAAGCTGGTACTAGATATTTGTGATGGAAATAAATATAGATTGCAATTACAAGCATCAGGAAACAAAGTAGAGGGCAACATTTTACATTACCTTAGAATCATTTTT
>JANSJX010000198.1:0-51536 GCA_026168455.1 Theocolax elegans | reverse complement strand
TTTTAAATTTGTTATTTCTTCAGTATTTTAGTAAAAAAATGTCGCTTGATGCAGACAATGAATTTTAAATTTCTTTATTTCTTCACTATTTTAGTAAAAAAATGTCGCTTGATGCAGGCAATGAATTTTAAATTTGTTTATTTCTTCAGTAAATTAGTAAAAAAAATGTCGCTGGATACAGGCAATGAATTTTAAATTTGTTTATTTCTTCAGTATTTTAAAAAAATGTCGTTTGATGCAGACAATGAATTTTAAATTTCTTTATTCTTCACTATTTTAGTAAAAAATGTCGCTTGATGCAGGCAATGAATTTTTAATTTGCTTATTTCTTCAGTATTTTAGTAAAAAACGTCGCTTGATGCAGACAATGAATTTTAAATTTCTTTATTTCTTCACTATTTTAGTAAAAAATGTCGCTTGATGCAGACAATGAATTTTAAATTTCTTTATTTCTTCACTATTTTTAGTAAAAAAATGAAATGCTTTTTTCACGTATATACACACTTAAACGGCAAAGAAGGCCACATTTTCAACTTTTAAGATTTCGTTCCATTGCGGGTGATTGAATTAACATGCATTTGTACATGTATATACACACCTAAACGGCAAAGAAGGCCAAATTTTCAAATTTTTAGATTTCGATCCATTGCGGGTGGATTGAATTAACATGCATTTGTACATGTATATACACACATAAAACGACAAAGAAGGCCAAATTTTCAAATTTTTAGATTTCGTTCCATTGCCGGGTGGATTGAATTAACATGCATTGTACATGTATAGACCACATAAACCGACAAAGAAGGCCAAATTTTCAAATTTTTAGATTTCGTTCCGTTCCCGGGTGGATTGAGTTAGCATGCAATATTACACGTATATACACGCATAAACCAGCTATGAAGTCGAAATTTTCAAATTTATAGATTTCGTTCCATTGCCGGGAGGTTGAATTAACATGCATTTTTACACGTATATACAAACAGACCGGCTAAGAAGTCGAAATTTTCAAATTTTTAGATTTCGTTCATGCCGGGTGCATTGAATTCAAATGCTTTTTTTCACGTATATACACGCATAAACCGGCTTAGAATCCAAATTTTCAAATTTTTAGATTTCGATCCATTGCCGGATGTATTATTAACATGCAATATTACAGTATTACACATGTAACCGGTAAAGAAGTCCAAATTTTCAAATTTTTAGATTTAGTTCCATGCCGCGTCGATTGAATGAACATGCATTTTTACCCGTATAAACACGCAAAACCGGCTAAGAAGTCCAAGTTTTCAATTTTTAGATTCGTTTCATAGCCGGGTGGATTGAATTAACATTCACTTTACACGTATATACACATACAAACGTAAAGAAGTCCAAATTTTCAAATTTTTAGATTTAGTTCCATAGCCGCGCGATTGATGAACATGCATTTTTACACGTATAAACACGCATAAACCGGCTAAGAAGTCCAAATTTTCAAATTTTTAGATTTCGTTTCATAGCCGGTGGATGAATAACATGCATATTTCACGTATAAAGACGTATGAACCGGCTAAGAAGTTCAAATTTTCAAATTTTTTACATTTCGTTCCATAGCCGGGTGGATTGAATTAACATGCATTTTTACACGTCTATACACACTTAAACGGCAAAGAAGTCCAAAATTTCAAATTTTTAGATTTAGTTCCATAGCCGCGTCGATTGAATGAACATGCATTTTTACACGTATTAACACGCATAAACCGGCTAAGAAGTCCAAATTTTCAAATTTTTAGATTTCGTTTCATAGCCGGTTGGATTGAATAACATGCATTTTTACACGTATAAACACGCATAAACCGGCTAAGAAGTCCAAATTTTCAAATTTTTAGATTTCGTTTCATAGCGGTTGGATTGAATAACATGCATATTTCACGTATAAACACGTATAAACCGACGAAGAAGTCCACATTTTCAAATTTTTTGATTTCGTTCCATAAGCGGGAGGATTGAATTAACAGCATTTTTACACGTATATACACACCAGACCGGCTAATAAGTCGAAATTTAAAATTTTTAGATATCGTTCCATAGCCGGGTGGATTAAATTCAAATGCTTCTTTCACGTTATAAAGACGTAGAAACAGGCTAAGAAGTCCAAATTTTCAAATTTTTGATTTCGTTCCATAGCCGGTGGGATCGAATTAACAAGCATTTTTACACGTATATACACACATAAACCGGCTAAGAAGTTGGAATTTCAAATTTTTAGATTTCGTTCCATAGCCGGGCTTTGAATTCAAATGCATATTTTCACGTTAAACACGATGAACCGGCGAAGAAGTCCACATTTTCAAATTTTTAGATTCGTTCCATTGCCGGGTGGTTTGAATTACATGCATTTTTACACGTATATACACACATAAACCGGCTAAGAAGTCGAAATTTTCAAATTTTAGATTTCGTTCCATTGCCGGCTGGTTTGAATTAACATGCATTTTTACACATATATATACACAAAATAACCGGCTAAGATGTCGAAATTTTCAAATTTTAGATTTCGTTCCATAGCCGGGTGCTTAAATTTAAATGCTTTTTTCACGTATATACCACATAAACCAGCTAGGAGACCAAATTTTCACATTTTTCGATTTCGCTCCGTTGCCGGATGTATTAAGTTAACATGCAATATTACACGTATATACACGCATAAACCGGCTATGAAGTCGAAATTTTCAAATTTTTAGATTTCGTTCCATTGCCGGGTAGATTGAATTAACATGCATTTTTACATGTATATACACGCATAAACCGGCTATGAAGTCGAAATTTTCAAATTTTAGATTTCGTTCCATAGCCGGGTGCTTTGAATTTACATGCTTTTTTTCACGTATATACACACATAAACCAGCTAGGAAGACAAATTTTCACATTTTTCGATTTCGTTCCGGCCGGATGTTATTAAGTTAACATGCAATATCACGTATATACACGCATAAACCGGCTATGAAGTCGAAATTTTCAAATTTTTAGATTTCGTTCCATAGCCGGGTGCTTTGAATTCAAATGCTTTTTTCTCGTATATACACACATAAACCAGCTAGGAAGACCAAATTTTCAAATTTTTAGATTTCGTTCCATTGCCGGGTGGATTGAATTAACATGCATTTGTACATGTATATACACACAAAACCGCAAAGAAGGCCAAATTTTCAAATTTTTAGATTTCGATCCATTCCGGGTGGATTGAATTAACATGCTTTTTTACACGTATATACACACATAAACTGGCAAAGAAGTCGAACTTTTCAAATTTTTAGATTTCGATTCATAGCCGGGTGCTTTGAAGTCAAATGCTTTTTTCTCGTATAAACGCATATAAACCGGTTAAGAAGTCGAAATTTTCAACTTTAAGATTTCGTTCCATAGCCGGGTGCTTTGAATTCAAATGCTTTTTTCTCGTATAAACACATATAAACCGGCAAAGAAGGCCACATTTTCAACTTTTAAGATTTCGTTCCATTGCCGGGTGGATTGAATTAACATGCATTTGTACATGTATATACACACATAAACCGGCAAAGAAGGCCAATTTTCAAATTTTTAGATTTCGATCCATTGCCGGGTGGATTGAATTATATGCATTTTTACACGTATATACATACATAAACCGGCAAAAAAATCGAAATTTTCAAATTTTTAGATTTCGTTCCATAGCCGGTTGCTTTGAATTCAAAAGCTTTTTTTCACGTATATACACACATAAACAGCTAGGAAGACCAAATTTTCAAATTTTTAGATTTCGTTCTATTCCCGGGTGGATAGAATTAACATGCTTTTTTACACGTATATACACACATAAACTGGCAAAGAAGTCGAACTTTTCAAATTTTTAGATTTCGATTCATAGCCGGGTGCTTGAAGTCAAATGCTTTTTTCTCGTATAAACGCATATAAACGGTTAAGAAGTCGAAATTTTCAACTTTTAAGATTTCGTTCCATTGCCGGGTGGATTGAATTAACATGCATTTGTACATATATACACACATAACCGGCAAAGAAGGCCAATTTTTAGATTTCTTTCCGTTGCGGGTGGATTGAGTTAACATGCAATATTACACGTTATACACGCATAACCGGCTACGAAGTCAAAATTTTCAAATTTTTAGATTTCGTTCCATTGCCGGGTCGATTGGATTAACCTGCATTTTTACACGTATATACACACATAAACCGGCTAAGAAATCGAAATTTTCAAATTTTTAGATTTCGTTCCATAGCCGGGTGCTTTGAATTCCAATGCTTTTTATCACGTATATACACACATGAACCAGCTAGGAAGACCAAATTTTCAATTTTTAGATTTCGTTCCATAACCGGGTGCTTTGAATTCAAATGCTTTTTTTCACGTAATACACACATGAACCAGCTAGGAAGACTAAATTTTCAAATTTTTAGATTTCGGTCCCTAGCCGGGTGCTTTGAATCAATGCTTTTTTCTCGTATAAACACATATAACCGGCAAAGAAGGCCACATTTTCAACTTTTAAGATTTCGTTCCATTGCGGGTGGATGAATTAACATGCATTTGTACATGTATTAACACACATAAACCGACAAAGAAGGCCAATTTTCAAATTTTAGATTTCGTTCCGTTCCCGGGTGGATTGAGTTAGCATGCAATATTACACGTATATACACGCATAAACCAGCTATGAAGTCGAAATTTTCAAATTTATAGATTTCGTGTCCATTGCCGGGAGGTTTGAATTAACATGCATTTTTACACGTATATACAAACATAAACGGCTAAGAAGTCGAAATTTCAAATTTTTAGATTTCGTTCCATAGCCGGGTGGATTGAGTAGCATGCAATATTACAGTATATACACGCATAAACCAGGTATGAAGTCGAAATTTCAATTTATAGATTTCGTTCCATTGCCGGGAGGTTTGAATTAACATGCATTTTACACGTATATACAAACATAAACCGGCTAAGAAGTCGAAATTTTCAAATTTTTAGATTTCGTTCCATAGCCGGTGCATTGAATTCAAATGCTTTTTTTCAAGTATATACACGCATAATACCGGCTTAGAAGTCCAAATTTTCAAATTTTTAGATTTCGATCCATTGCCGGATGGATTGAATTAACATGCATTTTTACATGTATACCACGATAAACCGGCAAAGAAGGCCAAATTTTCAATTTTTAGATTTCGTTCCGTTGCCGGGTGGATTGAGTTAGCATGCAATATTACACGTATATACACGCATAAACCAGCTATGAAGTCGAAATTTTCAAATTTATAGATTTCGTTCCATTGCCGGGAGGTTTGAATAACATGCATTTCTACACGTATATACAAACATAAACCGGCTAAGAAGTAGAAATTTTCAAATTTTTATATTTCGTTCCATAGCCTGCTTTGAATTCAATGCTTTTTTCTCGTATAAACACATATAAACCGGCAAAAGGCCACATTTTCAACTTTTAAGATTTCGTTCCATAAGCTGGTGAATTTAATTCAATGCATATTTTCACGTATAATCACGTATAAACCGGCTAAGTAGTCCATATTTTCAAATTTTTAAATTCGTTCCATAAGCAGGTGAATTGAATTCAAATGCATATTTTCACGTATACTCACGCATAAACCGGCTAAAAAGTCCAAATTTTCAAATTTTTATATTTCGTTTCATAACCAGGTGGATTAAATTACTTTGCATTTTTGCACGTATATAAACACACATGAACCGGCAAAGAAGTCGAAATTTTCAAATTTTTAGATTTCGTTCCATAGCCGGTTGCTTTGAATTCAAAAGCTTTTTTTTCGTATAAACACGTACAAACCGGCAAAGAAGTCGAAATTTTCAAATTTTTAGATTCGTTCCATTGCCGTGTGGTTTGAATTCAAATGCTTTTTTTCACGTATATACACACGTAAACCAGCTAGGAAGACCAAATTTTCAAATTTTTAGATTTCGTTCCGTTGCCGGATGTATTAAGTTAACATGCAATAATACACGTATATACACCATAAACCAGCTAGGAAGACCAAATTTTCAAATTTTTAGATTTCGTTCTATTCCCGGGTGGATTGAATAACATGCTTTTTTACACGTATATACACACATAAACTGGCAAAGAAGTCGAAATTTTCAAATTTTTAGATTTCGTTCCATAGCCGGGTGCTTTGAATTCAAATGCTTTTTTCCGTATAAACACTATAAACCGGCAAAGAAGGCCACATTTTCAACTTTTAAGATTTCGTTCCATTGCCGGTGGATTGAATTAACATGCATTTGTACATGTATATACACACATAAACCGACAAAGAAGGCCAAATTTTCTAATTTTTAGATTTCGTTCCGTTGCGGGTGGATTGAGTTAGCATGCAATGTTACACGTATAAACACGCATAAACCAGCTATGAAGTCGAAATTTTCAAATTTATAGATTTCGTTCCATTGCCGGGAGGTTTGAATTAACATGCATTTTTACACGTATATACAAACATAAACCGGGTAAGAAGTAGAAATTTTCAAATTTTTATATTCGTTCCATAGCCGGGTGCTTTGAATTCAAATGCTTTTATTCACGTATATACACACATAAACCAGCTAGGAAGACCAAATTTTCAAATTTTTAGATTTCGTTCCATAACCGGGTGCTTTGAAATCAAATGCCTTTTTCTCGTAAACATACATAAACCGGCTAAGAGTGAAATTTTCAATTTTTAGATTTCGTTCCATAGCGGGTGCTTTGAATTCAAATGCTTTTTTTCACGTATATACACAGTAAACCAGCTAGGAAGACCAAATTTTCACATTTTTCGATTTCGTTCCGTTGCCGGATGTATTAAGTTAACATGCAATATTACACGTATAATACACGCATAAACCGGCTATGAAGTCGAAATTTTCAAATTTTTAGATTTCGTTCCATTGCCGGGTGGTTTGAATTAACATGCATTTTTACACGTATATACACACATAAACCGGCTAAGAAGTCGAAATTTTCAAATTTTTAGATTTCGTTCCATAGCCGGGTGCTTGAATTTAATTGTTTTTTTCACGTATATACACATAAACCGCTAGGAAGACCAAATTTTCACATTTTCGATTTCGTTCCGTTGCCGGATGTATTAAGTTAACATGCAATATTACACGTATATACACGCATAAACCGGCTATGAAGTCGAAATTTTCAAATTTTTAGATTTCGTTCCATTGCCGGGTGGACTGAATTAACATGCATTTTACATGTATATACACGCATAAACCGGCTATGAGGTCGAAATTTTCAAATTTTTAAATTTCGTTCCATAGCCGGGTGCTTTGAATTCAAAAGCTTTTTTCACGTATATACACACATAACCAGCTAGGAAGACCAAATTTTCAAATTTTAGATTTCGTTCTATTCCCGGGTGGATTGAATAATATGCATTTTTACACGTATATACACACATAAACCGGCTAAGAAGTCGAAATTTTCAAATTTTTAGATTTCGTTCCATAGCCGGGTGCTTGAATTCAAATGCTTTTTTTCACGTATATACACACGTAAACCAGCTAGGAAGACCAAATTTTCACATTTTTCGATTTCGTTCCGTTGCCGGATGTATTAAGTTAACATGCAATATTACACGTATATACACGCAAACCAGCTATGAAGACGAAATTTTCAATTTTTAGATTTCGTTCCATTGCCGGGTGGTTTGAATTAACATGCATTTTTACACGTATATACACACATAAACGGCTAAGAAGTCGAAATTTTCAAATTTTTAGATTTCGTTCCATAGCCGGGTGGTTTGAATTAACATGCATTTTTACACGTATATACACACAAACCGGCTAAGAAGTCGAAATTTTCAAATTTTTAGATTTCGTTCCATAGCCGGGTGCTTGAATTTAAATGCTTTTTTTCACGTATATACACACATAAACCTGCTAGGAAGACCAATTTTCACATTTTTCGATTTCGTTCCGTTGCCGGATGTATTAAGTTAACATGCATATTACACGTATATACCGCATAAACCGGCTATGAAGTCGAAATTTTCAAATTTTTAGATTTCGTTCCATTGCCGGGTGGATTGAATTAACATGCATTTTACATGTATATACACGCATAAACCGGCTATGAGGTCGAAATTTTCAAATTTTTAAATTTCGTTCCATAGCCGGGTGCTTTGAATTCAAAAGCTTTTTTTCACGTATATACACACATAAACCAGCTAGGAAGACCAAATTTTCAAATTTTTAGATTTCGTTCAATTCCCGGGTGGATTGAATTAATATGCATTTTTACACGTATACACATAAACCGGAAAGAGGTCGAAATTTTCAAATTTTTAGTTTTCGTTCCATAGCCGGGTGCTTTGAATTCAAATGCTTTTTTCTCGTATAAAACACAAAACCGGCAAAGAAGTCGAAATTTTCAAATTTTTAGATTTCGTTCCATAGCCGTGTGCTTGAATTCAAATGCAATATTACACGTATATACACGCATAAACCAGCTATGAAGACGAAATTTTCAAATTTTTAGATTTCGTTCCATTGCCGGGTGGTTTGAATTAACATGCATTTTTACACGTATATACACACATAAACCGGCTAAGAAGTCGAAATTTTCAAATTTTTAGATTTCGTTCCATAGCCGGGTGGTTTGAATTAACATGCATTTTTACACGTATATACACACATAAACCGGCTAAGAAGTCGAAATTTTCAATTTTTAGATTCGTTCCATAGCCGGGTGCTTTGAATTTAAATGCTTTTTTTCACGTATATACACACATAAACCTGCTAGGAAGACCAAATTTTCACATTTTTCGATTTCGTTCCGTTGCCGGATGTATTAAGTTAACATGCATATTACACGTATATACACGCATAAACCGGCTATGAAGTCGAAATTTTCAAATTTTTAGATTTCGTTCCATTGCCGGGTGGATTGAATTAACATGCATTTTTACATGTATATACACGCATAAACCGGCTATGAGGTCGAAATTTTCAAATTTTTAAATTTCGTTCCATAGCCGGGTGCTTTGAATTCAAAAGCTTTTTTTCACGTATATACACACATAAACCAGCTAGGAAGACCAAATTTTCAATTTTTAGATTTCGTTCAATTCCCGGGTGGATTGAATTAATATGCATTTTTACACGTATATACACACATAACCGGCAAAGAGGTCGAAATTTTCAAATTTTTAGTTTTCGTTCCATAGCCGGTGCTTGAATTCAAATGCTTTTTTTCTCGTATAAACACACATAAACCGGCAAAGAAGTCGAAATTTTCAATTTTTAGATTTCGTTCCATAGCCGTGTGCTTGAATTCAAATGCTTTTTTTCACGTATATACACACGTAAACCAGCTAGGAAGACCAAATTTTCAAATTTTTAGATTTCGTTCCGTTGCCGGATGTATTAAGTTAACATGCATATTACACGTATATACACGCATAAACCGGCAAAGAGGTCGAAATTTTCAAATTTTTAGATTTCGTTCCATAGCCGGGTGCTTTGAATTCAAATGCTTTTTTTCTCGTATAAACACACATAAACCGGCAAAGAGTCGAAATTTTCAAATTTTTAGATTTCGTTCCATAGCCGGGTGCTTTGAATTCAAATGCTTTTTTTCACGTATATACACACGTAAACCAGCTAGGAAGACCAAATTTTCACATTTTTCGATTTCGTTCCGTTGCCGGATGTATTAAGTTAACAATCATATTACACGTATATACACGCATAAACCAGCTATGAAGACGAAATTTTCAAATTTTTAGATTTCGTTCCATGCCGGGTGGTTTGAATTAACATGCATTTTTACACGTATATACACACATAAACCGGCTAAGAAGTCGAAATTTTCAAATTTTTAGATTTCGTTCCATAGCCGGGTGCTTTGAATTCAAATGCTTTTTTTCACGTATATACACACATAAACCAGCTAGGAAGACCAAATTTTCACATTTTTCGATTTCGTTCCGTTGCCGGATGTATTAAGTTAACAGCAATATTACACGTATATATACGCATAAACCGGCTATGCAGTCGAAATTTTCAAATTTTTAGATTTCGTTCCATTGCCGGGTGGTTTGAATTAACATGCAATTTTACACGTATATACACAGATAAACCGGCTAAGAAGTCGAAATTTTCAATTTTTAGATTTCGTTCCATAGCGGGTGCTTTGAATTTAAATGCTTTTTTTCACGTATATACACACATAAACCAGCTAGGAAGACCAAATTTTCACATTTTTCGATTTCGTTCCGTTGCCGGATGTATTAAGTTAACATGCAATATTCACGTATATACACGCATAACCGGCTATGAAGTCGAAATTTTCAAATTTTTAGATTTCGTTCCATTGCCAGGTGGATGAATTAACATGCATTTTTACATGTATATACACGCATAAACCGGCTATGAGGTCGAAATTTTCAAATTTTTAAATTTCGTTCCATAGCCGGTGCTTTGAATTCAAAAGCATTTTTACATGTATATACACGCATAAACCGGCTATGAAGTCGAAATTTTCAAATTTTTAGATTTCGTTCCATAGCCGGGTGCTTTGAATTCAAAAGCTTTTTTTCACATATATACACACATAAACCAGCTAGGAAGACCAATTTTCAAATTTTTAGATTTCGTTCCATAACGGGGTGTTTTGAATTCAAATGCTTTTTTTCACATATATACACACATAAACCAGCTAGGAAGACCAAATTTTCAAATTTTAGATTTCGTTCCATAACCGGGTGCTTTGAAATCAAATGCTTTTTTCTCGTATAAATAAACATAAACCGGCTAAGAAGTTGAAATTTTCAAATTTTTAGATTCGTTCCATAGCCGGGTGCTTTGAAGTCAAATGCTTTTTTCTCGTATAAACACATATAAACCGGTTAAAAAGTCGAAATTTTCAAATTTTAGATTTCGTTCATAGCCGGGTGCTTTGAATTCAAATGCTTTTTTTCACGTATATACACACATAAACCAGCTAGGAAGACCAAATTTTCAAATTTTCAGATTTCGTTCCGTCGCCGGGTGGATTGAGTACCATGCAATATTACACGTATATACACGCTTAAACCGGCTAAAAGTCGAAATTTTCAAATTTTTAGATTTCGTTCCATAGCCGGGTGCTTTGAAGTCTAATGCTTTTTTCTCGTATAAACACATATAAACCGGTTAAGAAGTCGAAATTTTCAAATTTTTAGATTTCGTTCCATAGCCGGGTGCTTTGAATCAATGCTTTTTTCTCGTATAAACACATATAAACCGGCAAAGAAGGCCACATTTTCAACTTTTAAGATTTCGTTCCATTGCCGGGTGGATTGAATTAACATGCATTTGTACATGTATATACACACATAAACCGACAAAGAAGGCCAAATTTTCAAATTTTTAGATTTCGTTCCGTTCCCGGGTGGATTGAGTTAGCATGCAATATTACACGTATATACACGCATAAACCAGCTATGAAGTCGAAATTTTCAAATTTATAGATTCGTTCCATTGCCGGGAGGTTTGAATTAACATGCATTTTTACACGTATACAAACATAAACCGGCTAGAAGTCGAAATTTTCAAATTTTTAGATTTCGTTCCATAGCCGGGTGGATTGAGTTAGCATGCAATTACAGTATATACACGCATAAACCAGGTATGAAGTCGAAATTTTCAAATTTTAGATATTTCGTTCCATTGCCGGGAGGTTTGAATTAACATGCATTTTTACACGTATATACAAACATAAACCGGCTAAGAGTCGAAATTTTCAAATTTTAGATTTCGTTCCATAGCCGGGTGCATTGAATTCAAATGCTTTTTTCAAGTATATACACGCATAAACCGGCTTAGAAGTCCAAATTTTCAAATTTTTAGATTTCGATCCATTGCCGGATGGATTGAATTAACATGCATTTTTACATGTATATACACAGATAAACCGGCAAAGAAGGCCAAATTTTCAAATTTTTAGATTTCGTTCCGTTGCCGGGTGGATTGAGTTAGCATGCAATGTTACACGTATATACACCTAAACCAGCTATGAAGTCGAAATTTTCAAATTTATAGATTTCGTTCCATTGCCGGGAGGTTTGAAAACATGCATTTTTACACGTATATACAAACATAAACCGGCTAAGAAGCAGAAATTTTCAAATTTTTATATTTCGTTCCATAGCCGGGTGCTTTGAATTCAAATGCTTTATTCACGTATATACACACATAAACCAGCTAGGAAGACCAAATTTTCAAATTTTTAGATTCCGTTCCATAACCGGGTGCTTTGAAATCAAATGCTTTTTTCTCGTATAAACATACATAAAACCGGCTAAGAAGTTGAAATTTTCAAATTTTTAGATTTCGTTCCATAGCCGGGTGCTTTGAATTCAAATGCTTTTTTTCACGTATATACACACGTAAACCAGCTAGGAAGACCAAATTTTCACATTTTTCGATTTCGTTCCGTTGCCGGATGTATTAAGTTAACATGCAATATTACACGTATATACACGCATAAACCAGCTATGAAGACGAAATTTTCAAATTTTTAGATTTCGTTCCATTGCCGGGTGGTTTGAATTAACATGCATTTTTACACGTATATACACACATAAACCGGCTAAGAAGTCGAAATTTTCAAATTTTTAGATTTCGTTCCATAGCCGGGTGCTTTGAATTTAAATGCTTTTTTTCACGTATATACACACATAAACCTGCTAGGAAGACCAAATTTTCACATTTTTCGATTTCGTTCCGTTGCCGGATGTATTAAGTTAACATGCAATATAACGTATATACACGCATAAACCGGCTATGAAGTCGAAATTTTCAATTTTTAGATTTCGTTCCATTGCCGGGTGGTTTGAATTAACATGCATTTTTACACGTATATACACAGATAAACCGGCTAAGAAGTCGAAATTTTCAAATTTTTAGATTTCGTTCCATAGCCGGGTGCTTTGAATTTAAATGCTTTTTTTCACGTATATACACACATAAACCAGCTAGGAAGACCAAATTTTCACATTTTTCGATTTCGTTCCGTTGCCGGATGTATTAAGTTAACATGCAATATTACACGTATATACACGCATAAACCGGCTATGAAGTCGAAATTTTCAAATTTTTAGATTTCGTTCCATTGCCGGGTGGATTGAATTAACATGCATTTTTACATGTATATACACGCATAAACCGGCTATGAGGTCGAAATTTTCAAATTTTTAAATTTCGTTCCATAGCCGGGTGCTTTGAATTCAAAAGCTTTTTTTCACGTATATACACACATAAACCAGCTAGGAAGACCAAACTTTCAAATTTTTAGATTTCGTTCTATTCCCGGGTGGATTGAATTAATATGCATTTTTACACGTATATACACACATAAACCGGCAAAGAGGTCGAAATTTTCAAATTTTTAGATTTCGTTCCATAGCCGGGTGCTTTGAATTCAAATGCTTTTTTCTCGTATAAACACACATAAACCGGCAAGAAGTCGAAATTTTCAAAATTTTAGATTTCGTTCCATAGCCGTGTGCTTTGAATTCAAATGCTTTTTTTCACGTATATACACACGTAAACCAGCTAGGAAGACCAAATTTTCAAATTTTTAGATTCGTTCCGTTGCCGGATGTATTAGTTAACATGCAATATTACACGTATATACACGCATAAACCGGCTATGAAGTCGAAATTTTCAAATTTTAGATTTCGTTCCATTGCCGGGTGGTTTGAATTAACATGCATTTTTACACGTATATACACAATAAATCGGCTAAGAAGTCGAAATTTTCAAATTTTTAGATTTCGTTCCATAGCCGGGTGCTTTGAATTCAAATTTTTTTCACGTATATACACACGTAAACCAGCTAGGAAGACCAAATTTTCACATTTTTCGATTTCGTTCCGTTGCCGGATGTATTAAGTTAACATGCAATATTACACGTATATACACGCATAAACGGCTATGAAGTCGAAATTTTCAAATTTTTAGATTTCGTTCCATTGCCGGGTGGTTTGAATTAACATGCATTTTTACACGTATATACACACATAAACCGGCTAAGAAGTCGAAATTTTCAAATTTTTAGATTTCGTTCCATAGCCGGGTGCTTTGAATTTAAATGCTTTTTTCACGTATATACACACATAAACCAGCTAGGAAGACCAAATTTTCACATTTTTCGATTTCGTTCCGTTGCCGGATGTATTAAGTTAACATGCAATATTACACGTATATACATGCATAAACCGGCTATGAAGTCGAAATTTTCAAATTTTTAGATTTCGTTCCATTGCCGGGTGGATTGAATTAACATGCATTTTTACATGTATATACACGCATAAACCGGCTATGAAGTCGAAATTTTCAAATTTTTAGATTTCGTTCCATAGCCGGGTGCTTTGATTCAAAAGCTTTTTTTCACATATATACACACATAAACCAGCTAGGAAGACCAAATTTTCAAATTTTTAGATTTCGTTCCATAACGGGGTGTTTTGAATTCAAATGCTTTTTTTCACATATATACACACATAAACAGCTAGGAAGACCAAATTTTCAAATTTTTAGATTCGTTCCATAACCGGGTGCTTTGAAATCAAATGCTTTTTTCTCGTATAAATAAACATAAACCGGCTAAGAAGTTGAAATTTTCAAATTTTTAGATTCGTTCCATAGCCGGGTGCTTTGAAGTCAAATGCTTTTTTCTCGTATAAACACATATAAACCGGTTAAAAAGTCGAAATTTTCAAATTTTAGATTTCGTTCATAGCCGGGGCTTTGAATTCAAATGCTTTTTTTCACGTATATACACACATAAACCAGCTAGGAAGACCAAATTTTCAAATTTTCAGATTTCGTTCCGTCGCCGGGTGGATTGAGTACCATGCAATATTACACGTATATACACGCTTAAACCGGCTAAAAGTCGAAATTTTCAAATTTTTAGATTTCGTTCCATAGCCGGGTGCTTTGAAGTCAAGTCGAAATTTCAAATTTTTAGATTTCGTTCCCTTGCCGGGGTGGATTGAATTAACATGCATTTTTACATGTATATACACGCATAAAACCGGCTATGAGCGTCGAAATTTCAAATTTTTAAATTTCGTTCCATAGCCGGGTGCTTTGAATTCAAAAGCTTTTTTTCACGTATATACACACATAAACCAGCTAGGAAGACCAAATTTTCAAATTTTTAGATTTCGTTCAATTCCCGGGTGGATTGAATTAATATGCATTTTTACACGTATTACACACATCAACCGCAAAGAGGTCGAAATTTTTCAAATTTTTAGGTTTTCGTCCATAGCCGGGTGCTTTGAATTCAAATGCTTTTTTTTCTCGTATAAACCACACATAAACCGGCAAAGAAGTCGAATTTTCAAATTTTTAGATTTCGTTCCATAGCCGTGTGCTTTGAATTCAAATGCTTTTTTTCACGTATATACACACGTAAACCAGCTAGGAAGACCAAATTTTCAAATTTTTAGATTTCGTTCCGTTGCCGGATGTATTAAGTTAACATGCAATATTACACGTATATACACGCATAAACCGGCAAAGAGGTCGAAATTTTCAAATTTTTAGATTTCGTTCCATAGCCGGGTGCTTTGAATTCAAATGCTTTTTTTCTCGTATAAACACACATAAACCGGCAAAGAAGTCGAAATTTTCAAATTTTTAGATTTCGTTCCATAGCCGGGTGCTTTGAATTCAAATGCTTTTTTTTCACGTATATACACACGTAAACCAGCTAGGAAGACCAAATTTTCACATTTTTCGATTTCGTTCCGTTGCCGGATGTATTAAGTTAACAATCAATATTACACGTATATACACGCATAAACCAGCTATGAAGACGAAATTTTCAAATTTTTAGATTTCGTTCCATTGCCGGGTGGTTTGAATTAACATGCATTTTTACACGTATATACACACATAAACCGGCTAAGAAGTCGAAATTTCAAATTTTTAGATTTCGTTCCATAGCCGGGTGCTTTGAATTTAAATGCTTTTTTTCACGTATATACACACATAAACCAGCTAGGAAGACCAAATTTTCACATTTTTCGATTTCGTTCCGTTGCCGGATGTATTAAGTTAACATGCAATATTACACGTATATATACGCATAAACCGGCTATGCAGTCGAAATTTTCAAATTTTTAGATTTCGTTCCATTGCCGGGTGGTTTGAATTAACATGCAATTTTACACGTATATACACAGATAAACCGGCTAAGAAGTCGAAATTTTCAAATTTTTAGATTTCGTTCCATAGCGGGTGCTTTGAATTTAAATGCTTTTTTTCACGTATATACACACATAAACCAGCTAGGAAGACCAAATTTTCACATTTTTCGATTTCGTTCCGTTGCCGGATGTATTAAGTTAACATGCAATATTACACGTATATACACGCATAAACCGGCTATGAAGTCGAAATTTTCAAATTTTTAGATTTCGTTCCATTGCCAGGTGGATTGAATTAACATGCATTTTTACATGTATATACACGCATAAACCGGCTATGAGGTCGAAATTTTCAAATTTTTAAATTTCGTTCCATATCCGGGTGCTTTGAATTCAAAAGCTTTTTTTCACGTATATACACACATAAACCAGCTAGGAAGACCAAATTTTCAAATTTTTAGATTTCGTTCTATTCCCGGGTGGATTGAATTAATATGCATTTTACACGTATATACACACATAAACCGGCAAAGAGGTCGAAATTTTCAAATTTTTAGATTTCGTTCCATAGCCGGGTGCTTTGAATTCAAATGCTTTTTTTCTCGTATAAACACACATAAACCGGCAAAGAAGTCGAAATTTTCAAATTTTTAGATTTCGTTCCAAAGCCGTGTGCTTTGAATTCAAATGCTTTTTTTCACGTATATACACACGTAAACCAGCTAGGAAGACCAAATTTTCAAATTTTTAGATTTCGTTCCGTTGCCGGATGTATTAAGTTAACATGCAATATTACACGTATATACACGCATAAACCGGCTATGAAGTCGAAATTTTCAAATTTTTAGATTTCGTTCCATTGCCGGGTGGTTTGAATTAACATGCATTTTTACACGTATATACACACATAAACCGGCTAAGAAGTCGAAATTTTAAAATTTTTAGATTTCGTTCCATAGCAGGGTGCTTTGAATTTAAATGCTTTTTTTCACGTATATACACGCATAAACCGGCTTAGAAGTCCAAATTTTCAAATTTTTCGATTTCGATCCATTGCCGGATGGATTGAATTAACATGCATTTTTACATGTATATACACAGATAAACCGGCAAAGAAGGCCAAATTTTCAAATTTTTAGATTTCGTTCCGTTGCCGGGTGGATTGAGTTAGCATGCAATGTTACACGTATATACACGCATAAACCAGCTATGAAGTCGAAATTTTCAAATTTATAGATTTCGTTCCATTGCCGGGAGGTTTGAATTAACATGCATTTTTACACGTATATACAAACATAAACCGGCTAAGAAGCAGAAATTTTCAAATTTTTATATTTCGTTCCATAGCCGGGTGCTTTGAATTCAAATGCTTTTATTCACGTATATACACACATAAACCAGCTAGGAAGACCAAATTTTCAAATTTTTAGATTCCGTTCCATAACCGGGTGCTTTGAAATCAAATGCTTTTTTCTCGTATAAACATACATAAACCGGCTAAGAAGTTGAAATTTTCAAATTTTTAGATTTCGTTCCATAGCCGGGTGCTTTGAATTCAAATGCTTTTTTTCACGTATATACACACGTAAACCAGCTAGGAAGACCAAATTTTCACATTTTTCGATTTCGTTCCGTTGCCGGATGTATTAAGTTAACATGCAATATTACACGTATATACACGCATAAACCAGCTATGAAGACGAAATTTTCAAATTTTTAGATTTCGTTCCATTGCCGGGTGGTTTGAATAACATGCATTTTTACACGTATATACACACATAAACCGGCTAAGAAGTCGAAATTTTCAAATTTTTAGATTTCGTTCCATAGCCGGGTGCTTTGAATTTAAATGCTTTTTTTCACGTATATACACACATAAACCTGCTAGGAAGACCAAATTTTCACATTTTTCGATTTCGTTCCGTTGCCGGATGTATTAAGTTAACATGCAATATTACACGTATATACACGCATAAACCGGCTATGAAGTCGAAATTTTCAAATTTTTAGATTTCGTTCCATTGCCGGGTGGTTTGAATTAACATGCATTTTTACACGTATATACACAGATAAACCGGCTAAGAAGTCGAAATTTTCAATTTTTAGATTTCGTTCCATAGCCGGGTGCTTTGAATTTAAATGCTTTTTTTCACGTATATACACACATAAACCAGCTAGGAAGACCAAATTTTCACATTTTTCGATTTCGTTCCGTTGCCGGATGTATTAAGTTAACATGCAATATTACACGTATATACACGCATAAACCGGCTATGAAGTCGAAATTTTCAAATTTTTAGATTCGTTCCATTGCCGGGTGGATTGAATTAACATGCATTTTTACATGTATATACACGCATAACCGGCTATGAGGTCGAAATTTTCAAATTTTTAAATTTCGTTCCATAGCCGGGTGCTTTGAATTCAAAGCTTTTTTTTCACGTATATACACACATAAACCAGCTAGGAAGACCAACTTTCAAATTTTTAGATTTCGTTCTATTCCCGGGTGGATTGAATTAATATGCATTTTTACACGTATATACACACATAAACCGGCAAAGAGGTCGAAATTTTCAAATTTTTAGATTTCGTTCCATAGCCGGGTGCTTTGAATTCAAATGCTTTTTTTCTCGTATAAACACACATAAACCGGCAAAGAAGTCGAAATTTTCAAAATTTTAGATTTCGTTCCATAGCCGTGTGCTTTGAATTCAAATGCTTTTTTTTCACGTATATACACACGTAAACCAGCTAGGAAGACCAAATTTTCAAATTTTTAGATTTCGTTCCGTTGCCGGATGTATTAAGTTAACATGCAATATTACACGTATATACACGCATAAACCGGCTATGAAGTCGAAATTTTCAAATTTTTAGATTTCGTTCCATTGCCGGGTGGTTTGAATTAACATGCATTTTTTACACGTATATACACACATAAATCGGCTAAGAAGTCGAAATTTTCAAATTTTTAGATTTCGTTCCATAGCCGGGTGCTTTGAATTCAAATGCTTTTTTTCACGTATATACACACGTAAACCAGCTAGGAAGACCAAATTTTCACATTTTCGATTTCGTTCCGTTGCCGGATGTATTAAGTTAACATGCAATATTACACGTATATACACGCATAAACCGGCTATGAAGTCGAAATTTTCAAATTTTTAGATTTCGTTCCATTGCCGGGTGGTTTGAATTAACATGCATTTTTACACGTATATACACACATAAACCGGCTAAGAAGTCGAAATTTTCAAATTTTTAGATTTCGTTCCATAGCCGGGTGCTTTGAATTTAAATGCTTTTTTTCACGTATATACACACATAAACCAGCTAGGAAGACCAAATTTTCACATTTTTCGATTTCGTTCCGTTGCCGGATGTATTAAGTTAACATGCAATATTACACGTATATACATGCATAAACCGGCTATGAAGTCGAAATTTTCAAATTTTTAGATTTCGTTCCATTGCCGGGTGGATTGAATTAACATGCATTTTTACATGTATATACACGCATAAACCGGCTATGAAGTCGAAATTTTCAAATTTTTAGATTTCGTTCCATAGCCGGGTGCTTTGATTCAAAAGCTTTTTTTCACATATATACACACATAAACCAGCTAGGAAGACCAAATTTTCAAATTTTTAGATTTCGTTCCATAACGGGGTGTTTTGAATTCAAATGCTTTTTTTCACATATATACACACATAAACAGCTAGGAAGACCAAATTTTCAAATTTTTAGATTTCGTTCCATAACCGGGTGCTTTGAAATCAAATGCTTTTTTCTCGTATAAATAAACATAAACCGGCTAAGAAGTTGAAATTTTCAAATTTTTAGATTTCGTTCCATAGCCGGGTGCTTTGAAGTCAAATGCTTTTTTCTCGTATAAACACATATAAACCGGTTAAAAAGTCGAAATTTTCAAATTTTAGATTTCGTTTCATAGCCGGGTGCTTTGAATTCAAATGCTTTTTTTCACGTATATACACACATAAACCAGCTAGGAAGACCAAATTTTCAAATTTTCAGATTTCGTTCCGTCGCCGGGTGGATTGAGTACCATGCAATATTACACGTATATACACGCTTAAACCGGCTAAAAAGTCGAAATTTTCAAATTTTTAGATTTCGTTCCATAGCCGGGTGCTTTGAAGTCTAATGCTTTTTTCTCGTATAAACACTATAAACCGGTTAAGAAGTCGAAATTTTCAAATTTTAGATTTCGTTCCATAGCCGGGTGCTTTGAATCAAATGCTTTTTTCTCGTATAAACACATATAAACCGGCTAAGAAGTCGAAATTTTCAAATTTTAAGATTTCGTTCCGTTGCCGGGTTGATTGAGTTAATATGCAATATTACACGTATATACACGCATAAACCGGTTATGAAGTCGAAATTTTCAAATTTTTAGTTTTCGTTCCATTGCCGGGTGGATTGAATTAACACGCATTCTTACATGTATATACACACATAAAACAGGAAAGAAGGCCACATTTTCAACTTTGAGATTTCGTTCCGTTGCCGGGTTGATTCAGTTAACATGCAATATTACACGTAAATACACGCATACACCGGCTATGAAGTCGAAATTTTCAAATTTTTATATTTCGTTCCATTGCCGGGTGGATTGAATTAACATGCAGTTTTACACGTATATACACACATAATCCGGCAAAGAAGTCGAAATTTTCAAATTTTTAGATTTCGTTCCATAGCCGTGTGCTTTGAATTCAAATGCTTTTTTCTCGTATAAACACATATAAACCAGCTATGAAGTCGAAATTTTCAAATTTTTAGATTTCGTTCCATAGCTGGTTGGATTGAATTAACATTCAATATTACACCTATATATACACATAAACCAGCTAGGAAGTCCAAATTTTCAAATTTTTAGATTTCGTTCCGTTGCCGGGTGGATTGAGTTAGCATGCAATATTACACGTATATACACGCATAAACCAGCTATGAAGTCGAAATTTTAAAATTTTTAGATTTCGTTCCATTGCCGGGTGGTTTGAATTAACATGCATTTTTACACGTATATACACACATAAACCGGCTAAGAAGTCGAAATTTTCAAATTTTTAGATTTCGTTCCATAGCCGGGTGCTTTGAATTCAAATGCTTTTTTTTCACGTATATACACACGTAAACTAGCTAGGAAGACGAAATTTCAAATTTTTAGATTTCGTTCCGTTGCCTGGTGGATTGAGTTAACATGCAATATTACACGTATATACACGCATAAACCGGCTATGAAGTCGAAATTTTCAAATTTTTAGATTTCGTTCCATTGCCGGGTGGTTTGAATTAACATGCATTTTTACACGTATATACACACATAAACCGGCTAAGAAGTCGAAATTTTCAAACTTTTAGATTTCATTCCATTGCCGGGTGGTTTGAATTCAAATGCTTTTTTTTCACGTATATACACACGTAAACCGGCAAAGAAGGCCAAAATTTCAAATTTTTAGATTTTGTTCCGTTGCCGGGTGGATGAGTTAGCATGCAATATTACACGTATATACACGCATAAACCAGCTATGAAGTCGAAATTTTAAAATTTTTAGATTTCGTTCCATAGCCGGGTGCTTTGAATTCAAATGCTTCTTTTCACGTATATACACACATAAACCGGTTAAGAAGTCGAAATTTTCAAATTTTTAGATTTTGTTCCGTTGCCGGGTGGATTGAGTTAGCATGCAATATTACACGTATATACACGCATAAACCAGCTATGAAGTCGAAATTTTAAAATTTTTAGATTTCGTTCCATTGCCGGGTGGTTTGAATTAACATGCATTTTTACACGTATATACACACATAATCCGGCAAAGAAGTCGAAATTTTCAATTTTTAGATTTCGTTCCATAGCCGTGTGCTTTGAATTCAAATGCTTTTTTTCACGTATAAACACATATGAACCGGCTAAGAAGTCGAAAGTTTCAAATTTTAAGATTCGTTCCGTTGCCGGGTGGATTGAGTTAATATGCAATATTACACGTATATACACGCATAAACCGGCTATGAAGTCGAAATTTTCAAATTTTTAGATTTCGTTCCATAGCCGTGTGCTTTGAATTCAAATGCTTTTTTTCACGTATATACACACGTAAACCAGCTAGGAAGACTAAATTTTCAAATTTTTATATTTCGTTCCATTGCCGGGTGGATTGAATTAACATGCAGTTTTACACGTATATACACACATAATCCGGCAAAGAAGTCGAAATTTTCAAATTCTTAGATTTCGTTCCATAGCCGTGTGCTTTGAATTCAAATGCTTTTTTTCACGTATAAACACATATGAACCGGCTATGAAGTCGAAATTTTCAAATTTTTAGATTTCGTTCCATTGCCGGGTGGTTTGAATTAACATGCATTTTTACACGTATATACACACATAAACCGGCTAAGAAGTCGAAATTTTAAAATTTTTAGATTTCGTTCCATAGCCGGGTGCTTTGAATTCAAATGCTTTTTTTTCACGTATATACACACGTAAACCGGCAAAGAAGGCCAAAATTTCAAATTTTTAGATTTTGTTCCGTTGCCGGGTGGATTGAGTTAGCATGCAATATTACACGTATATACACGCATAAACCAGCTATGAAGTCGAAATTTTAAAATTTTTAGATTTCGTTCCATAGCCGGGTGCTTGAATTCAAATGCTTCTTTTCACGTATATACACACATAAACCGGTTAAGAAGTCGAAATTTTCAAATTTTTAGATTTTGTTCCGTTGCCGGGTGGATTGAGTTAGCATGCAATATTACACGTATATACACGCATAAACCAGCTATGAAGTCGAAATTTTAAAATTTTTAGATTTCGTTCCATTGCCGGGTGGTTTGAATTAACATGCATTTTTACACGTATATACACACATAAACCGGCTAAGAAGTCGAAATTTTCAAATTTTTAGATTTCGTTCCATAACCGGGTGCTTTGAAATCAAATGCTTTTTTCTCGTATAAACAAACATAAACCGGCTAAGAAGTTGAAATTTTCAAATTTTTAGATTTCGTTCCGTTGCCGGGTTGAATGTGTTAATATGCAATATTACACGTATATACACGCATAAACCGGCTATGAAGTCGAAATTTTCAAATTTTAGTTTTCGTTCCATAGCCGGGTTCTTTGAATTCAAATGCTTTTTTCTCGTATAAACACATATAAACCGGCTAAGAAGTCGAAATTTTCAAATTTTAAGATTTCGTTCCGTTGCCGGGTTGATTGAGTTAACATGCAATATTACACGTTAATACACGCATACACCGGCTATGAAGTCGAAATTTTCAAATTTTTAGTTTTCGTTCCATTGCGGGTGGATTGAATTAACACGCAGTTTTACACGTATATACACACATAATCCGGCAAACAAGTCGAAATTTTCAAATTTTTAGATTTCGTTCCATAGCCGTGTGCTTTGAATTCAATGCTTTTTTCTCGTATAAACACATATAAACCGGCTAAGAAGTCGAAATTTTCAAATTTAAGATTTCGTTCCGTTGCCGGGTTGATTGAGTTAATATGCAATATTACACGTATATACACACATTAACCGGCTAAGAAGTCGAAATTTTCAAATTTTTAGATTTCGTTCCATAGCCGGGTGCTTTGAATTCAAGTGCTTTTTTTCACGTATATACACACATAAACCAGCTAGGAAGACCAAATTTTCAAATTTTCAGATTTCGTTCCGTCGCCGTGTGGATTGAGTTAACATGCAATATGACACGTATATACACGCATAAACCGGCTATGATGTCGAAATTTACAAATTTTTATATTTCGTTCCATTGCCGGGTGGATTGAATTAACATGCAGTTTTACACGTATATACACACATAATCCGGCAAAGAAGTCGAAATTTTCAAATTTTTAGATTTCGTTCCATAGCCGGGTGCTTTGAATTCAAATGCTTTTTTTCACGTATATACACACATAAACCAGCTAGGAAGACCAAATTTTCAAATTTTCAGATTTCGTTCCGTCGCCGGGTGGATTGAGTTAACATGCAATATGACACGTATATACACGCATAAACCGGCTATGATGTCGAAATTTTGAATTTTTAGATTTCGTTCCATTGCCGGGTGGTTTGAATTAACATGCATTTTTTACACGTATATACACACATAAACCGGCTAAGAAGTCGAAATTTTCAAATTTTTAGATTTCGTTCCATAGCCGGGTGCTTTGAATTCAAATGCTTCTTTTCACGTATATACACACATAAACCAGCTAGGAAGACCAAATTTTCAAATTTTTAGATTTCGTTCCATAACCGGGTGCTTTGAAATCAAATGCTTTTTTCTCGTATAACAAACATAAACCGGCTAAGAAGTTGAAATTTTCAAATTTTTAGATTTCGTTCCATAGCCGGGTGCTTTGAATTCAAATGCTTTTTTTCAAGTATATACACACATAAACCAGCTAGGAAAACCAAATTTTCAAATTTTCGATTTCGTTCCGTTGCCGGGTGGATTGAGTTAACATGCAATATTACACGTATATACACGCTTAAACCGGCTATGAAGTCGAAATTTTCAAATTTTTAGATTTCGTTCCATAGCCGGGTGCTTTGAAGTCTAATGCTTTTTTCTCGTATAAACACATATAAACCGGTTAAGAAGTCGAAATTTTCAAATTTTAAGATTTCGTTCCGTTGCCGGGTTGAATGAGTTAATATGCAATATTACACGTATATACACGCATAAACCGGCAATGAAGTCGAAATTTTCAAACTTTTAGTTTTCGTTCCATTGCCGGGTGGATTGAATTAACATGCATTCTTACATGTATATACACACATAAAACAGGAAAGAAGGCCACATTTTCAACTTTGAGATTTCGTTCCGTTGCCTGGTTGATTCAGTTAACATGCAATATTACACGTAAATACACGCATACACCGGCGATGAAGTCGAAATTTTCAAATTTTTATATTTCGTTCCATTGCCGGGTGGATTGAATTAACATGCAGTTTTACACGTATATACACACATAATCCGGCAAAGAAGTCGAAATTTTCAAATTTTTAGATTTCGTTCCATGGCCGTGTGCTTTGAATTCAAATGCTTTTTTCTCGTATAAACACATATAAACCGGCTAAGAAGTCGAAATTTTCAAATTTTAAGATTTCGTTCCGTTGCCGGGTTGATTGAGTTAATATGCAATATTACACGTATATACACACATAAACCGGCTAAGAAGTCGAAATTTTCAAATTTTTAGATTTCGTTCCATAGCCGGGTGCTTGAATTCAAATGCTTTTTTTCACGTATATACACACATAAACCAGCTAGGAAGACCAAATTTTCAAATTTTCAGATTTCGTTCCGTCGCCGGGTGGATTGAGTTAACATGCAATATGACACGTATATACACGCATAAACCGGCTATGATGTCGAAATTTTAAAATTTTTAGATTTCGTTCCATTGCCGGGTGGTTTGAATTAACATGCATTTTTACACGTATGTACACACATAACCGGCTAAGAAGTCGAAATTTTCAAATTTTTAGATTCGTTCCATAGCCGGGTGCTTTGAATTCAAATGCTCTTTTCACGTATATACACACATAACCAGCTAGGAAAACCAATTTCAAATTTTTCGATTTCGTTCCGTTGCCGGGTGGATTGAGTTAACATGCAATATTACACGTATATACACGCTTAAACCGGCTATGAAGTCGAAATTTTCAAATTTTTAGATTTCGTTCCATAGCCGGGTGCTTTGAAGTCTAATGCTTTTTTCTCGTATAAACCACATATAAACCGGTTAAGAAGTCGAAATTTTCAAATTTTTAGATTTCGTTCCATAGCCGGGTGCTTTGAATTCAAATGCCTTTTTTCTCGTATAAACACATATAAACCGGCTAAGAAGTCGAAATTTTCAAATTTTTAGATTTCGTTTCCGTTGCCGGGTTGAATGAGTTAATATGCAATATTACACGTATATACACGCATAAACCGGCTATGAAGTCGAAATTTTCAAACTTTTAGTTTTCGTTCCATTGCCGGGTGGATTGAATTAACATGCATTCTTACATGTATATAACACACATAAAACAGGAAAGAAGGCCACATTTTCAACTTTGAGATTTCGTTCCGTTGCCTGGTTGATTCAGTTAACATGCAATATTACACGTAAATACACGCATACACCGGCTATGAAGTCGAAATTTTCAAATTTTTATATTTCGTTCCATTGCCGGGTGGATTGAATTAACATGCAGTTTTACACGTATATACACACATAATCCGGCAAAGAAGTCGAAATTTTCAAATTTTTAGATTTCGTTCCATGGCCGTGTGCTTTGAATTCAAATGCTTTTTTCTCGTATAAACAATATAAACCGGCTAAGAAGTCGAAATTTTCAAATTTTAAGATTTCGTTCCGTTGCCGGGTTGATTGAGTTAATATGCAATATTACACGTATATACACACATAAACCGGCTAAGAAGTCGAAATTTTCAAATTTTTAGATTTCGTTCCATAGCCGGGTGCTTTGAATTCAAATGCTTTTTTTCACGTATATACACACATTAACCAGCTAGGAAGACCAAATTTTTCAAATTTTCAGATTTCGTTCCGTCGCCGGGTGGATTGAGTTAACATGCAATATGACACGTATATACACGCATAAACCGGCTATGATGTCGAAATTTACAAATTTTATATTTCGTTCCATTGCCGGGTGGATTGAATTAACATGCAGTTTTACACGTATATACACACATAATCCGGCAAAGAAGTCGAAATTTTCAAATTTTTAGATTTCGTTCCATAGCCGGGTGCTTTGAATTCAAATGCTTTTTTTCACGTATATACACACCTAAACCAGCTAGGAAGACCAAATTTTCAAATTTTCAGATTTCGTTCCGTCGCCGGGTGGATTGAGTTAACATGCAATATGACACGTATATACACGCATAAACCGGCTATGATGTCGAAATTTTAAAATTTTTAGATTTCGTTTCATTGCCGGGTGGTTTGAATTAACATGCATTTTTACACGTATGTACACACATAAACCGGCTAAGAAGTCGAAATTTTCAAATTTTAGATTTTGTTCCATAGCCGGGTGCTTTGAATTCAAATGCTTCTTTTCACGTATATACACACATAAACCAGCTAGGAAGACCAAATTTTCAAATTTTTAGATTTCGTTCCATAACCGGGTGCTTTGAAATCAAATGCTTTTTTCTCGTATAAACAAACATAAACCGGCTAAGAAGTTGAAATTTTCAAATTTTTAGATTTCGTTCCATAGCCGTGTGCTTTGAATTCAAATGCTTTTTTTCACGTATATAGACACGTAACCAGCTAGGAAGACCAAATTGTCAAATTTTTGGATTTCGTTCCGTTGCCGGGTGGATTGAGTTAACATGCAATATTACACGTATATACACGCATAAACCGGCTATGAAGTCGAAATTTTCAAATTTTTCGATTTCGTTCCGTTGCCGGGTGGATTGAGTTAACATGCAATATTACACGTATATACACGCTTAAACCGGCTATGAAGTCGAAATTTTCAAATTTTTAGATTTCGTTCCATAGCCGGGTGCTTTGAAGTCTAATGCTTTTTTCTCGTATAAACACATATAAACCGGCTAAGAAGTCGAAATTTTCAAATTTTAAGATTTCGTTCCGTTGTCGGGTTGATTGAGTTAATATGCAATATTACACGTATATACACGCATAAACCGGCTATGAAGTCGAAATTTTCAAATTTTTAGTTTTCGTTCCATTGCCGGGTGGATTGAATTAACATGCATTCTTACATGTATATACACACATAAACCAGCAAAGAAGGCCACATTTTCAACTTTTAAGATTTCGTTCCGTTGCCGGGTTGATTCAGTTAACATGCAATATTACACGTAAATACACGCATACACCGGCTATGGAGTCGAAATTTTCAAATTTTTATATTTCGTTCCATTGCCGGGTGGATTGAATTAACATGCAGTTTTACACGTAATACACACATAATCCGGCAAAGAAGTCGAAATTTTCAAATTTAAGATTTCGTTCCGTTGTCGGGTTGATTGAGTTAATATGCAATATTACACGTATATACACGCATAAACCGGCTATGTAGTCGAAATTTTCAAATTTTAGTTTTCGTTCCATTGCCGGGTGGATTGAATTAACATGCATTCTTACATGTATATACACACATAAACCAGCAAAGAAGGCCACATTTTCAACTTTTAAGATTTCGTTCCGTTGCCGGGTTGATTCAGTTAACATGCAATATTACACGTAAATACACACATAAACCGGCAAACCAGTCGAAATTTTCAAATTTTAGATTTCGTTCCATAGCCGGGTGCTTTGAATTCAATGCTTCTTTTCACGTATATACACACATAAACCGGTTAAGAAGTCGAAATTTTCAATTTTTAGATTTTGTTCCGTTTGCCGGGTGGATTGAGTTAGCATGCAATATTACACGTATATACACGCATAAACCAGCTATGAAGTCGAATTTTAAAATTTTTAGATTTCGTTCCATTGCCGGGTGGTTTGAATTAACATGCATTTTTACACGTATATACACACATAATCCGGCAAACAAGTCGAAATTTTCAAATTTTTAGATTTCGTTCCATAGCCGTGTGCTTTGAATTCAAATGCTTTTTTCTCGTATAAACACATATAAACCGGCTAAGAAGTCGAAATTTTCAAATTTTAAGATTTCGTTCCGTTGCCGGGTTGATTGAGTTAATATGCAATATTACACGTATATACACACATAAACCGGCTAAGAAGTCGAAATTTTCAAATTTTTAGATTTCGTTCCATAGCCGGGTGCTTTGAATTCAAATGCTTTTTTTCACGTATATACACACATAAACCAGCTAGGAAGACCAAATTTTCAAATTTTCAGATTTCGTTCCGTCGCCGTGTGGATTGAGTTAACATGCAATATGACACGTATATACACGCATAAACCGGCTATGATGTCGAAATTACAAATTTTTATATTTCGTTCCATTGCCGGGTGGATTGAATTAACATGCAGTTTTACACGTATATACACACATAATCCGGCAAAGAAGTCGAAATTTTCAAATTTTTAGATTTCGTTCCATAGCCGGGTGCTTTGAATTCAAATGCTTTTTTCACGTATATACACACATAAACCAGCTAGGAAGACCAAATTTTCAAATTTTCAGATTTCGTTCCGTCGCCGGGTGGATTGAGTTAACATGCAATATTACACGTATATACACGCTTAAACCGGCTATGAAGTCGAAATTTTCAAATTTTTAGATTTCGTTCCATAGCCGGGTGCTTTGAAGTCTAATGCTTTTTTCTCGTATAAACACATATAAACCGGTTAAGAAGTCGAAATTTTCAAATTTTTAGATTTCGTTCCATAGCCGGGTGCTTTGAATTCAAATGCTTTTTTCTCGTATAAACACATATAAACCGGCTAAGAAGTCGAAATTTTCAAATTTTAAGATTTCGTTCCGTTGCCGGGTTGAATGAGTTAATATGCAATATTACACGTATATACACGCATAAACCGGCTATGAAGTCGAAATTTTCAAACTTTTAGTTTTCGTTCCATTGCCGGGTGGATTGAATTAACATGCATTCTTACATGTATATACACACATAAAACAGGAAAGAAGGCCACATTTTCAACTTTGAGATTTCGTTCCGTTGCCTGGTTGATTCAGTTAACATGCAATATTACACGTAAATACACGCATACACCGGCTATGAAGTCGAAATTTTCAAATTTTTATATTTCGTTCCATTGCCGGGTGGATTGAATTAACATGCAGTTTTACACGTATATACACACATAATCCGGCAAAGAAGTCGAAATTTTCAAATTTTTAGATTTCGTTCCATGGCCGTGTGATTTGAATTCAAATGCTTTTTTCTCGTATAAACACATATAAACCGGCTAAGAAGTCGAAATTTTCAAATTTTAAGATTTCGTTCCGTTGCCGGGTTGATTGAGTTAATATGCAATATTACACGTATATACACACATAAACCGGCTAAGAAGTCGAAATTTTCAAATTTTTAGATTTCGTTCCATAGCCGGGTGCTTTGAATTCAAATGCTTTTTTTCACGTATATACACACATAAACCAGCTAGGAAGACCAAATTTTCAAATTTTCAGATTTCGTTCCGTCGCCGGGTGGATTGAGTTAACATGCAATATGACACGTATATACACGCATAAACCGGCTATGATGTCGAAATTTACAAATTTTTATATTTCGTTCCATTGCCGGGTGGATTGAATTAACATGCAGTTTTACACGTATATACACACATAATCCGGCAAAGAAGTCGAAATTTTTCAAATTTTAGATTTCGTTCCATAGCCGGGTGCTTTGAATTCAAATGCTTTTTTTTCACGTATATACACACCTAAACCAGCTAGGAAGACCAAATTTTCAAATTTTCAGATTTCGTTCCGTCGCCGGGTGGATTGAGTTAACATGCAATATGACACGTATATACACGCATAAACCGGCTATGATGTCGAAATTTTAAAATTTTTAGATTTCGTTTCATTGCCGGGTGGTTTGAATTAACATGCATTTTTACACGTATGTACACACATAATCCGGCTAAGAAGTCGAAATTTTCAAATTTTTAGATTTTGTTCCATAGCCGGGTGCTTTGAATTCAAATGCTTCTTTTCACGTATATACACACATAAACCAGCTAGGAAGACCAAATTTTCAAATTTTTAGATTTCGTTCCATAACCGGGTGCTTTGAAATCAAATGCTTTTTTCTCGTATAAACAAACATAAACCGGCTAAGAAGTTGAAATTTTCAAATTTTTAGATTTCGTTCCATAGCCGTGTGCTTTGAATTCAAATGCTTTTTTTCACGTATATAGACACGTAAACCAGCTAGGAAGACCAAATTGTCAAATTTTTAGATTTCGTTCCGTTGCCGGGTGGATTGAGTTAACATGCAATATTACACGTATATACACGCATAAACCGGCTATGAAGTCGAAATTTTCAAATTTTTCGATTTCGTTCCGTTGCCGGGTGGATTGAGTTAACATGCAATATTACACGTATATACACGCTTAAACCGGCTATGAAGTCGAAATTTTCAAATTTTTAGATTTCGTTCCATAGCCGGGTGCTTTGAAGTCTAATGCTTTTTTCTCGTATAAACACATATAAACCGGCTAAGAAGTCGAAATTTTCAAATTTTAAGATTTCGTTCCGTTGTCGGGTTGATTGAGTTAATATGCAATATTACACGTATATACACGCATAAACCGGCTATGAAGTCGAAATTTTCAAATTTTTAGTTTTCGTTCCATTGCCGGGTGGATTGAATTAACATGCATTCTTACATGTATATACACACATAAACCAGCAAAGAAGGCCACATTTTCAACTTTTAAGATTTCGTTCCGTTGCCGGGTTGATTCAGTTAACATGCAATATTACACGTAAATACACGCATACACCGGCTATGGAGTCGAAATTTTCAAATTTTTATATTTCGTTCCATTGCCGGGTGGATTGAATTAACATGCAGTTTTACACGTATATACACACATAATCCGGCAAAGAAGTCGAAATTTTCAAATTTAAGATTTCGTTCCGTTGTCGGGTTGATTGAGTTAATATGCAATATTACACGTATATACACGCATAAACCGGCTATGTAGTCGAAATTTTCAAATTTTTAGTTTTCGTTCCATTGCCGGGTGGATTGAATTAACATGCATTCTTACATGTATATACACACATAAACCAGCAAAGAAGGCCACATTTTCAACTTTTAAGATTTCGTTCCGTTGCCGGGTTGATTCAGTTAACATGCAATATTACACGTAAATACACACATAAACCGGCAAACCAGTCGAAATTTTCAAATTTTTAGATTTCGTTCCATAGCCGGGTGCTTTGAATTCAAATGCTTCTTTTCACGTATATACACACATAAACCGGTTAAGAAGTCGAAATTTTCAAATTTTTAGATTTTGTTCCGTTGCCGGGTGGATTGAGTTAGCATGCAATATTACACGTATATACACGCATAAACCAGCTATGAAGTCGAAATTTTAAAATTTTTAGATTTCGTTCCATTGCCGGGTGGTTTGAATTAACATGCATTTTTACACGTATATACACACATAAACCGGCTAAGAAGTCGAAATTTTCAAATTTTTAGATTTCGTTCCATAACCGGGTGCTTTGAAATCAAATGCTTTTTTCTCGTATAAACAAACATAAACCGGCTAAGAAGTTGAAATTTTCAAATTTTTAGATTTCGTTCCGTTGCCGGGTTGAATGTGTTAATATGCAATATTACACGTATATACACGCATAAACCGTCTATGAAGTCGAAATTTTCAAATTTTTAGTTTTCGTTCCATAGCCGGGTTCTTGAATTCAAATGCTTTTTTCTCGTATAAACACATATAAACCGGCTAAGAAGTCGAAATTTTCAAATTTTAAGATTTCGTTCCGTTGCCGGGTTGATTGAGTTAACATGCAATATTACACGTTAATACACGCATACACCGGCTATGAAGTCGAAATTTTCAAATTTTTAGTTTTCGTTCCATTGCCGGGTGGATTGAATTAACACGCAGTTTTACACGTATATACACACATAATCCGGCAAACAAGTCGAAATTTTCAAATTTTAGATTTCGTTCCATAGCCGTGTGCTTTGAATTCAAATGCTTTTTTCTCGTATAAACACATATAAACCGGCTAAGAAGTCGAAATTTTCAAATTTTAAGATTTCGTTCCGTTGCCGGGTTGATTGAGTTAATATGCAATATTACACGTATATACACACATAAACCGGCTAAGAAGTCGAAATTTTCAAATTTTTAGATTTCGTTCCATAGCCGGGTGCTTTGAATTCAAATGCTTTTTTTCACGTATATACACACATAAACCAGCTAGGAAGACCAAATTTTCAAATTTTCAGATTTCGTTCCGTCGCCGTGTGGATTGAGTTAACATGCAATATGACACGTATATACACGCATAAACCGGCTATGATGTCGAAATTTACAAATTTTTATATTTCGTTCCATTGCCGGGTGGATTGAATTAACATGCAGTTTTACACGTATATACACACATAATCCGGCAAAGAAGTCGAAATTTTCAAATTTTTAGATTTCGTTCCATAGCCGGGTGCTTTGAATTCAAATGCTTTTTTTCACGTATATACACACATAAACCAGCTAGGAAGACCAAATTTTCAAATTTTCAGATTTCGTTCCGTCGCCGGGTGGATTGAGTTAACATGCAATATGACACGTATATACACGCATAAACCGGCTATGATGTCGAAATTTACAAATTTTATATTTCGTTCCATTGCCGGGTGGATTGAATTAACATGCAGTTTTACACGTATATACACACATAATCCGGCAAAGAAGTCGAAATTTTCAAATTTTTAGATTTCGTTCCATAGCCGGGTGCTTTGAATTCAAATGCTTTTTTTCACGTATATACACACATAAACCAGCTAGGAAAACCAAATTTTCAAATTTTTCGATTTCGTTCCGTTGCCGGGTGGATTGAGTTAACATGCAATATACACGTATATACACGCTTAAAACCGGCTATGAAGTCGAAATTTTCAAATTTTTAGATTTCGTTCCATAGCCGGGTGCTTTGAAGTCTAATGCTTTTTTCTCGTATAAACACATATAAACCGGTTAAGAAGTCGAAATTTTCAAATTTTTAGATTTCGTTTCCATAGCCGGGTGCTTTGAATTCAAATGCTTTTTTCTCGTATAAACACATATAAACCGGCTAAGAAGTCGAAATTTTCAAATTTTAAGATTTCGTTCCGTTGCCGGGTTGAATGAGTTAATATGCAATATTACACGTATATACACGCATAAACCGGCTATGAAGTCGAAATTTTCAAACTTTTAGTTTTCGTTCCATTGCCGGGTGGATTGAATTAACATGCATTCTTACATGTATATACACACATAAAACAGGAAAGAAGGCCACATTTTCAACTTTGAGATTTCGTTCCGTTGCCTGGTTGATTCAGTTAACATGCAATATTACACGTAAATACACGCATACACCGGCTATGAAGTCGAAATTTTCAAATTTTTATATTTCGTTCCATTGCCGGGTGGATTGAATTAATATGCAGTTTTACACGTATATACACACATAATCCGGCAAAGAAGTCGAAATTTTCAAATTTTTAGATTTCGTTCCATGGCCGTGTGATTTGAATTCAAATGCTTTTTTCTCGTATAAACACATATAAACCGGCTAAGAAGTCGAAATTTTCAAATTTTAAGATTTCGTTCCGTTGCCGGGTTGATTGAGTTAATATGCAATATTACACGTATATACACACATAAACCGGCTAAGAAGTCGAAATTTTCAAATTTTCAGATTTCGTTCCGTCGCCGGGTGGATTGAGTTAACATGCAATATGACACGTATATACACGCATAAACCGGCTATGATGTCGAAATTTACAAATTTTTATATTTCGTTCCATTGCCGGGTGGATGAATTAACATGCAGTTTTACACGTATATACACACATAATCCGGCAAAGAAGTCGAAATTTTCAAATTTTTAGATTTCGTTCCATAGCCGGGTGCTTTGAATTCAAATGCTTTTTTTCACGTATATACACACCTAAACCAGCTAGGAAGACCAAATTTTCAAATTTTCAGATTTCGTTCCGTCGCCGGGTGGATTGAGTTAACATGCAATATGACACGTATATACACGCATAAACCGGCTATGATGTCGAAATTTTAAAATTTTTAGATTTCGTTCCATTGCCGGGTGGTTTGAATTAACATGCATTTTTACACGTATGTACACACATAAACGGCTAAGAAGTCGAAATTTTCAAATTTTTAGATTTCGTTCCATAGCCGGGTGCTTTGAATTCAAATGCTTCTTTTCACGTATATACACACATAAACCAGCTAGGAAGACCAAATTTTCAAATTTTTAGATTTCGTTCCATAACCGGGTGCTTTGAAATCAAATGCTTTTTTCTCGTATAAACAAACATAAACCGGCTAAGAAGTTGAAATTTTCAAATTTTTAGATTTCGTTCCATAGCCGAGTGCTTTGAATTCAAATGCTTTTTCTCGTATAAACACATATAAACCGGCTAAGAAGTCGAAATTTTCAAATTTTAAGATTTCGTTCCGTTGCCGGGTTGACTGAGTTAACATGCAATATGACACGTATATACACGCATAAACCGGCTATGATGTCGAAATTTTCAAATTTTTATATTTCGTTCCATTGCCGGGTGGTTTGAATTAACATGCATTTTTACACGTATATACACACATAAACCGGCTAAGAAGTCGAAATTTTCAAATTTTTAGATTTCGTTCCATAGCCGTGTGCTTTGAATTCAAATGCTTTTTTCACGTATATACACACGTAAACCAGCTAGGAAGACTAAATTTTCAAATTTTTTAGATTTCGTTCCGTTGCCGGGTGGATTGAATTAACATGCAATATACACGTAATACTCGCATACACCGGCTATGAAATCGAAATTTTCAAATTTTTATATTTCGTTTCATTGCCGGGTGGATTGAATTAACATGCAGTTTTACACGTATATACACACATAATCCGGCAAAGAAGTCGAAATTTTCAATTTTTAGATTTCGTTCCATAGCCGTGCGCTTTGAATTCAAATGCTTTTTTTTTCACGTATATACACACGTAAACCAGCTAGGAAGACTAAATTTTCAAATTTTTATATTTCGTTCCATTGCCGGGTGGATTGAATTAACATGCAGTTTTACACGTATATACTCGCATAAACTGGCTATGAAATCGAAATTTTCAAATTTTTAGATTTCGTTCTATTCCCGGGTGGATTATATTAACATGCATTTTACACGTATATACACACATAAACCGGCAAAACAGTCGAAATTTTCAAATTTTTAGATTTCGTTCCATAGACGGGTGCTTTGAAGTCTAATGCTTTTTTCTCGTATAACACATATTAACCGGTTAAGAAGTCGAAATTTTCAATTTTTAGATTTCGTTCCATAGCCGGGTGTTTTGAATTCAAATGCTTTTTCTCCGTAGAAACACATATAACCGGCTAAGAAGTCGAAATTTCAAATTTTAAGATTTCGTTCCGTTGCCGGTTTGATTGAGTTAATATGCAATATTACACGTATATACACGCATAATCCGGCTATGAAGTCGAAATTTTCAATATTTTTAGTTTTCGTTCCATTGCCGGGTGCATTGAATTAACATGCATTTTTACATATATATACACACATAAACCAGCACAGATGGCCACATTTTCAACTTTTAAGTTTTCGTTCCGTTGCCGGGTTTGATTCAGTTAACATGCAATATTACACGTATATACACGCTTAAACCGGCTATGAAGTCGAAATTTTCAAATTTTTAGATTTCGTTCCATAGCGGGGTGCTTTGAATTCAAATGCTTTTTTTTCACGTATAAACACATATAAACCGGCTAAGAAGTCGAAAATTTTCAAATTTAAGATTTCGTTCCCGTTGCCGGTTTGATTGAGTTAATATGCCATATTACACGTATATACACGCATAATCCGGCTATGAAGTCGAAATTTTCAAATTTTTAGTTTTCGTTCCATTGCCGGGTGCATTGAATTAACATGCATTTTTACATATATATACACACATAAACCAGCAAAGATGGCCACATTTTCAACTTTTAAGTTTCGTTCCGTTGCCGGGTTGATTCAGTTAACATGCAATAATACACGTAAATACACGCATACACCGGCTATGAAGTCGAATTTCAAATTTTTATATTTCGTTCCATTGCCGGGTGGATTGAAATAACATGCAGTTTTACACGTATATACACACATAATCCGGCAAAGAAGTCGAAATTTTCAAATTTTTAGATTTCGTTCCATAGCGTGTGCTTTGAATTCAAATGCTTCTTTTCACGTATATAGACACGTAAACCAGCTAGGAAGACCAAATTGTCAAATTTTTAGATTTCGTTCCGTTGCCGGGTGGATTGAGTTAACATGCAATATTACACGTATATACACGCATAAACCGGCTATGAAGTCGAAATTTTCAAATTTTTCGATTTCGTTCCGTTGCCGGGTGGATTGAGTTAACATGCAATATTACACGTATATACACGCTTAAACCGGCTATGAAGTCGAAATTTTCAAATTTTTAGATTTCGTTCCATAGCGGGGTGCTTTGAATTCAAATGCTTTTTTTCACGTATAAACACATATGAACCGGCTAAGAAGTCGAAAGTTTCAAATTTTAAGATTTCGTTCCGTTGCCGGGTGGATTGAGTTAATATGCAATATTACACGTATATACACGCATAAACCGGCTATGAAGTCGAAATTTTCAAATTTTTAGATTTCGTTCCATAGCCGTGTGCTTGAATTCAAATGCTTTTTTTTCACGTATATACACACGTAAACCAGCTAGGAAGACTAAATTTTCAAATTTTTAGATTTCGTTCCGTTGCCGGGTGGATTGAATTAACATGCAATATTACACGTAAATACTCGCATACACCGGCTATGAAATCGAAATTTTCAAATTTTTATATTTCGTTTCATTGCCGGGTGGATTGAATTAACATGCAGTTTTACACGTATATACACACATAATCCGGCAAAGAAGTCGAAATTTTCAAATTTTTAGATTTCGTTCCATAGCCGTGCGCTTTGAATTCAAATGCTTTTTTTCACGTATATACACACGTAAACCAGCTAGGAAGACTAAATGTTCAAATTTTTATATTTCGTTCCATTGCCGGGTGGATTGAATTAACATGCAGTTTTACACGTATATACTCGCATAAACTGGCTATGAAATCGAAATTTTCAAATTTTTAGATTTCGTTCTATTCCCGGGTGGATTATATTAACATGCATTTTACACGTATATACACACATAAACCGGCAAACCAGTCGAAATTTTCAAATTTTTAGATTTCGTTCCATAGACGGGTGCTTTGAAGTCTAATGCTTTTTTCTCGTATAAACACATATAAACCGGTTAAGAAGTCGAAATTTTCAAATTTTTAGATTTCGTTCCATAGCCGGGTGTTTTGAATTCAAATGCTTTTTTCTCGTAGAAACACATATAAACCGGCTAAGAAGTCGAAATTTTCAAATTTTAAGATTTCGTTCCGTTGCCGGTTTGATTGAGTTAATATGCAATATTACACGTATATACACGCATAATCCGGCTATGAAGTCGAAATTTTCAAATTTTTAGTTTTCGTTCCATTGCCGGGTGCATTGAATTAACATGCATTTTTACATATATATACACACATAAACCAGCAAAGATGGCCACATTTTCAACTTTTAAGTTTTCGTTCCGTTGCCGGGTTGATTCAGTTAACATGCAATATTACACGTAAATACACGCATACACCGGCTATGAAGTCGAAATTTCAAATTTTTATATTTCGTTCCATTGCCGGGTGGATTGAAATAACATGCAGTTTTACACGTATATACACACATAATCCGGCAAAGAAGTCGAAATTTTCAAATTTTTAGATTTCGTTCCATAGCCGTGTGCTTTGAATTCAAATGCTTTTTTCACGTATATAGACACGTAAACCAGCTAGGAAGACCAAATTGTCAAATTTTTAGATTTCGTTCCGTTGCCGGGTGGATTGAGTTAACATGCAATATTACACGTATATACACGCATAAACCGGCTATGAAGTCGAAATTTTTCAAATTTTTCGATTTCGTTCCGTTGCCGGGTGGATTGAGTTAACATGCAATATTACACGTATATACACGCTTAAACCGGCTATGAAGTCGAAATTTTCAAATTTTTAGATTTCGTTCCATAGCCGGGTGCTTGAAGTCTAATGCTTTTTTCTCGTATAAACACATATAAACCGGTTAAGAAGTCGAAATTTTCAAATTTTTAGATTTCGTTCCATAGCCGGTGCTTTGAATTCAAATGCTTTTTTCTCGTATAAACACATATAAACCGGCTAAGAAGTCGAAATTTTCAAATTTTAAGATTTCGTTCCGTTGTCGGGTTGATTGAGTTAATATGCAATATTACACGTATATACACGCATAAACCGGCTATGAAGTCGAAATTTTCAAATTTTTAGTTTTCGTTCCATTGCCGGGTGGATTGAATTAACATGCATTCTTACATGTATATACACACATAAACCAGCAAAGAAGGCCACATTTTCAACTTTTAAGATTTCGTTCCGTTGCCGGGTTGATTCAGTTAACATGCAATATTACACGTAAATACACGCATACACCGGCTATGAAGTCGAAATTTTCAAATTTTATATTTCGTTCCATTGCCGGGTGGATTGAATTAACATGCAGTTTTACACGTATATACACACATAATCCGGCAAAGAAGTCGAAATTTTCAAATTTTAAGATTTCGTTCCGTTGTCGGGTTGATTGAGTTAATATGCA
The DNA here is from genome assembly GCA_026168455.1 of Theocolax elegans. NCBI lineage: Eukaryota > Metazoa > Arthropoda > Insecta > Hymenoptera > Cerocephalidae > Theocolax > Theocolax elegans. Next base: position 11,842 of record JANSJX010000198.1, on the reverse strand, counting down.
ATATTACACGTATATACACGCATAAACCGGCTATGTAGTCGAAATTTTCAAATTTTTAGTTTTCGTTCCATTGCCGGGTGGATTGAATTAACATGCATTCTTACATGTATATACACACATAAACCAGCAAAGAAGGCCACATTTTCAACTTTTAAGATTTCGTTCCGTTGCCGGGTTGATTCAGTTAACATGCAATATTACACGTAAATACACACATAAACCGGCAAACCAGTCGAAATTTTCAAATTTTTAGATTTCGTTCCATAGACGGGTGCTTTTGAAGTCTAATGCTTTTTTCTCGTATAGACACATATAAACCGGTTAAGAAGTCGAAATTTTCAAATTTTTAGATTTCGTTCCATAGCCGGGTGTTTTGAATTCAAATGCTTTTTTCTCGTAAACACATATAAACCGGCTAAGAAGTCGAAATTTCAAATTTTAAGATTTCGTTCCGTTGCCGGGTTGATTGAGTTAATATGCAATATTACACGTATATACACGCATACACCGGCTATGAAGTCGAAATTTTCAAATTTTTAGTTTTCGTTCCATTGCCGGGTGCATTGAATTAACATGCATTTTTACACATATATACACACATAAACCAGCAAAGAAGGCCACATTTTCAACTTTTAAGATTTCGTTCCGTTGCCGGGTTGATTCAGTTAACATGCAATATTACACGTAAATACACGCATACACCGGCTGTGAAGTCGAAATTTCAAATTTTTATATTTCGTTCCATTGCCGGGTGGATTGAATTAACATGCAGTTTTACACGTATATACACACATAATCCGGCAAAGAAGTTGAAATTTTCAAATTTTTAGATTTCGTTCCATAGCCGTGTGCTTTGAATTCAAATGCTTTTTTTCACGTATATAGACACGTAAACCGGCTATGAAGTCGAAATTTTCAAATTTTAGATTTCGTTCCATAGCCGTGTGCTTTGAATTCAAATGCTTTTTTCTCGTATAAACACATATAAACCGGCTAAGAAGTCGAAATTTTCAAATTTTAAGATTTCGTTTCCGTTGCCGGGTTGATTGAGTTAATATGCAATATTACACGTATATACACACATAAACCGGCTAAGAAGTCGAAATTTTCAAATTTTTAGATTTCGTTCCATAGCCGGGTGCTTTGAATTCAAATGCTTTTTTTCACGTATATACACACATAAATCAGCTAGGAAGACCAAATTTTCAAATTTTCAGATTTCGTACCGTCGCCGGGTTGATTGAGTTAACATGCAATATGACACGTATATACACGCATAAACCGGCTATGATGTCGAAATTTACAAATTTTATATTTCGTTCCATTGCCGGGTGGATTGAATTAACATGCAGTTTTACACGTATATACACACATAATCCGGCAAAGAAGTCGAAATTTTCAAATTTTTAGATTTCGTCCGTAGCCGAGTGCTTTGCATTCAAATGCTTTTTTTCACGTATATACACACATAAACCAGCTAGGAAGACCAAATTTTCAAATTTTCAGATTTCGTTCCGTCGCCGGGTGGATTGAGTTAACATGCAATATGACACGTATATACACGCATAAACCGGCTATGATGTCGAAATTGTAAAATTTTTAGATTTCGTTCCATTGCCGGGTGGTTTGAATTAACATGCATTTTTACACGTATATACACACATAAACCGGCTAAGAAGTCGAAATTTTCAAATTTTAATATTTCGTTCCGTTGCCGGGTTGATTGAGTTAATATGCAATATTACACGTATATACACACATAAACCGGCTAAGAAGTCGAAATTTTCAAATTTTTAGATTTCGTTCCATAGCCGGGTGCTTTGAATTCAAATGCTTTTTTTCACGTATATACACACATAAACCAGCTAGGAAGACCAAATTTTCATATTTTTAGTATTCGTTCCATAGCCGGGTGCTTTGAATTCAAATGCTTTTTTCTCGTATAAACACATATGAACCGGCTAAGAAGTCGAAATTTTCAAATTTTTAGATTTCGTTCCATAGCCGTGTGCTTTGAATTCAAATGCTTTTTTCTCGTATAAACACATATAAACCGGCTAAGAAGTCGAAATTTTCAAATTTTAATATTTCGTTCCGTTGCCGGGTTGATTGAGTTAATATGCAATATTACACGTATATACACGCATAAACCGGCTATGAAGTCGAAATTTTCAAATTTTTAGTTTTCGTTCCATTGCCGGGTGGATTGAATTAACATGCATTGTTACATGTATATACACACATAAACCAGCAATGAAGGACACATTTTCAACTTTTAAGATTTCGTTCCGTGCCGGGTTGATTCAGTTAACATGCAATATTACACGTAAATACACGCATACACCGGCTATGATGTCGAAATTTTCAAATTTTTAGATTTCGTTCTATTCCCGGGTGGAGTATATTAACATGCATTTTACACGTATATACACACATAAACCGGCAAACCAGTCGAAATTTTCAAATTTTTAGATTTCGTTCCATAGCCGTGTGCTTTGAATTCAAATGCTTTTTTTCACGTATATACACACGTAAACCAGCTAGGAAGACTAAATTTTCAAATTTTTATATTTCGTTCCATTGCCGGGTGGATTGAATTAACATGCAGTTTTACACGTATATACTCGCATAAACTGGCTATGAAATCGAAATTTTCAAATTTTTAGATTTCGTTCTATTCCCGGGTGGATTATATTAACATGCATTTTACACGTGTATACACACATAAACCGGCAAACCAGTCGAAATTTACAAATTTTTAGATTTCGTTCCATAGACGGGTGCTTGAAGTCTAATGCTTTTTCTCGTATAGACACACGTAACCAGCTAGGAAGACTAAATTTTCAAATTTTTATATTTTCGTTCATTGCCGGGTGGATTGAATTAACATGCAGTTTTACACGTATATACTCGCATAAACTGGCTATGAAATCGAAATTTTCAAATTTTTAGATTTCGTTCTATTCCCGGGTGGATTATATTAACATGCATTTTACACGTGTATACACACATAAACCGGCAAACCAGTCGAAATTTACAAATTTTTAGATTTCGTTCCATAGACGGGTGCTTTGAAGTCTAATGCTTTTTTCTCGTATAGACACATATAAACCGGTTAAGAAGTCGAAATTTTCAAATTTTTAGATTTCGTTCCATAGCCGGGTGTTTTGAATTCAAATGCTTTTTTCTCGTATAAACACATATAAACCGGCTAAGAAGTCGAAATTTTCAAATTTTAAGATTTCGTTCCGTTGCCGGGTTGATTGAGTTAATATGCAATATTACACGTATATACACGCATAAACCGGCTATGAAGTCGAATTTTCAAATTTTTAGTTTTCGTTCCATTGCGGGTGCATTGAATTAACATGCATTTTTACATATATATACACACATAAACCAGCAAAGAAGGCCACATTTTCAACTTTTAAGATTTCGTTCCGTTACCGGGTTGGTTCAGTTAACATGCAATATTACACGTAAATACACGCATACACCGGCTATGAAGTCGAAATTTCAAATTTTTATATTTCGTTCCATTGCCGGGTGGATTGAATTAACATGCAGTTTTACACGTATATACACACATAATCCGGCAAAGAAGTCGAAATTTTCAAATTTTTAGATTTCGTTCCATAGCCGTGTGCTTTGAATTCAAATGCTTTTTTTCACGTATATAGACACGTAAACCAGCTAGGAAGACCAAATTGTCAAATTTTTAGATTTCGTTCCGTTGCCGGGTGGATTGAGTTAACATGCAATATTACACGTAAATACACGCATACACCGGCTATGAAGTCGAAATTTCAAATTTTTATATTTCGTTCCATTGCCGGGTGGATTGAATTAACATGCATTTTTACATGTATATACACACTTAAACCGGCAAAGAAGGCCAAAATTTCAAATTTTAAGATTTCGTTCTGTTGCCGGGTTGATTATGTAAACATGCAATATGACACGTGTATACACGCATAAACCGGCTATGAAGTCGAAATTTTCAAATTTTTAGATTTCGTTCCATTGCCGGGTGGTTTGAATTAACATGCATTGTTACACGTATATACACACATAAACCGGCTAAGAAGTCGAAATTTTCAAATTTTTAGATTTCTTTCCATTGCCGGGTGGATTGAATTAACATGCATTTTTACATGTATATACACACATAAACCGGCAAAGAAGGCCAAAATTTCAAATTTTAAGATTTCGTTCTGTTGCCGGGTTGATTATGTAAACATGCAATATTACACGTATTTACACGCATAAACCGGCTATGAAATCGAAATTTTCAATTTTTAGATTTCGTTCTATTCCCGGGTGGATTATATTAACATGCATTTTTACACGTATATACACACATAAACCGGCTAAGAAGTCGAAATTTTAAAATTTTTATATTTCGTTCCATAGCCGGGTGCTTTGAATACAAATGCTTTTTTCTCGTATAAACACATATAAACCGGCTAAGAAGGCCAAATTTTCAAATTTTTAGATTTCGTTCCATTGCCGGGTGGATTGAATTAACATGCATTTTTTCATGTATATACACGCATAAACCGGCAAAGAAGGCCAAATTTTCAAATTTTTAGATTTCGTTCCGTTGCCGGGTGGATTGAGTTAACATGCAACATTACACGTATATACACGCATAAACCGGCTTAGAAGTCCAATTTTCAAATTTTTAGATTTGGTTCCATTGCCGGGTGGATTGAATTAACATGCATTTTTACATGTATATACACACATAAACCGGCAAAGAAGGCCAATTTTTGAATTTTTAGATTTCGTTCCGTTGCCGGGTGGATTGAGTTAGCATGCATTTTTACATGTATATACACACATAAACCGGCAAAGAAGGCCAAAATTTCAAATTTTAAGATTTCGTTCTGTTGCCGGGTTGATTATGTAAACATGTAATATTACACGTATTTACACGCATAAACCGGCTATGAAATCGAAATTTTCAAATTTTTAGATATCGTTCTATTCCCGGGTGGATTATATTAACATGCATTTTTACACGTATATACACGCATAAACCGGCTATAAAGTCGAAATTTTCAAATTTTTAGATTTCGTTCCATTGCCGGGTGGATTGAATTAACATGCATTTTTACATGTATACACACACATAAACCAGCTAGGAAGACCAAATTTTCAAATTTTTAGATTTCGTTCAATTGCCGGGTGGATTGAATTATCATGCATTTTTACATGTATATACACATATAAACCGGCAAAGAAGTCGAAATTTTAAATTTTTAGATTTCGTTCCATAGCCGGGTGCTATGAATTCAAATGCTTTTTTTCACGTATATGCACACATAAACCAGCTAGGAAGATCAAATTTTCAAATTTTTAGATTTCGTTCCATAACCGGGTGCTTTGAATTCAAATGCTTTTTTTCACGTATATACACACATAAATCAGCTAGGAAGACCAAATTTTTAAATTTTCAGATTTCGTTCCGTTGCCGGGTGGATTGAGTTAACATGCAATATTACACGTATATACAGGCAAAACCGGCTATGAAGTCGAAATTTTCAAATTTTTATATTTCGTTCCATAGTCGGGTGCTTTGAATTCAAATGCTTTTTTTCACGTATATACACACATAAATCAGCTAGGAAGACCAAATTTTCAAATTTTCAGATTTCGTTCCGTTGCCGGGTGGATTGAGTTAACATGCAATATTACACGTATATACAGGCAAAACCGGCTATGAAGTCGAAATTTTCAAATGTTTAGATTTCGTTCCATAGCCGGGTGCTTTGAATTAAAAGTTTTTTTTCTCGTATAAACACATATAAACCGGCTATGAAGTCGAAATTTTCAAATTTTTAGATTTCGTTCCATAGCCGGGTGCTATGAATTTAAATGCTTTTTTTCACGTAATATACACACATAAACCAGCTAGGAAAACCAAATTTTCAAATGTTTAGATTTCGTTCCATAGCCGGGTGCTTTGAATTCAAATGCGTTTTTTTCTCGTATAAACACATAGAAACCGGCTAAGAGGTCGAAATTTTCAATTTTTAGATTTCGTTCCATAGCCGGGTGCTTTGAATTCAAATGCTTTTTTCTCGTATAAACACATATAAACCGGCTAAGAAGTCGAAATTTCAAATTTTTAGATTTCGTTCCGTGCCGGGTGGATTGAGTTAACATGCATATTACTCGTATATACACGCATAAACCGGCTTAGAAGTCCAAATTTTCAAATTTTAGATTTCGTTCCATTGCCGGGTGGATTGAATTAACATGCATTTTTACACGTATATACACACATAAACCGGCAAAGAAGTCGAAATTTTCAAATTTTTATGTTTCGTTCCATAGCCGGGTGCTTTGAATTCAAATGCTTTTTTTTCTCGTATAAACACATATAAACCGGCTAAGAAGTCGAAATTTTCAAAATTTTTAGATTTCGTTCCGTTGCCGGGTGGATTGAGTTAACATGCAATATTACTCGTATATACACGCATAAACCGGCTTAGAAGTCCAAATTTTCAAATTTTTAGATTTCGTTCCATTGCCGGGTGGATTGAATTAACATGCATTTTTACACGTATATACACACATAAACCGGCAAAGAAGTCGAAATTTTCAAATTTTTATGTTTCGTTCCATAGCCGGGTGCTTTGAATTCAAATGCTTTTTTCACGTATATACACACATAAATCAGCTAGGAAGACCAAATTTTCAAATTTTCAGATTTCGTTCCGTTGCCGGGTGGATTGAGTTAACATGCAATATTACACGTATATACAGGCAAAACCGGCTATGAAGTCGAAATTTTCAAATGTTTAGATTTCGTTCCATAGCCGGGTGCTTTGAATTAAAAGTTTTTTTCTCGTATAAACACATATAAACCGGCTATGAAGTCGAAATTTTCAAATTTTTAGATTTCGTTCCATAGCCGGGTGCTATGAATTTAAATGCTTTTTTTCACGTAATATACACACATAAACCAGCTAGGAAAACCAAATTTTCAAATGTTTAGATTTCGTTCCATAGCCGGGTGCTTTGAATTCAAATGCTTTTTTTCTCGTATAAACACATAGAAACCGGCTAAGAGGTCGAAATTTTCAAATTTTTAGATTTCGTTCCATAGCCGGGTGCTTTGAATTCAAATGCTTTTTTCTCGTATAAACACATATAAACCGGCTAAGAAGTCGAAATTTTCAAATTTTTAGATTTCGTTCCGTTGCCGGGTGGATTGAGTTAACATGCAATATTACTCGTATATACACGCATAAACCGGCTTAGAAGTCCAAATTTTCAAATTTTTAGATTTCGTTCCATTGCCGGGTGGATTGAATTAACATGCATTTTTACACGTATATACACACATAAACCGGCAAAGAAGTCGAAATTTTCAAATTTTTATGTTTCGTTCCATAGCCGGGTGCTTTGAATTCAAATGCTTTTTTTCTCGTATAAACACATATAAACCGGCTAAGAAGTCGAAATTTTCAAATTTTTAGATTTCGTTCCATAGCCGGGTGCTTTGAATTCAAATGCTTTTTTCTCGTATAAACACATATAAACCGGCTAAGAAGTCCAAATTTTCAAATTTTAGATTTCGTTCCATTGCCGGTTGGATTGAATTAACATGCATTTTTACACGTATATACACACATAATCCGGCAAAGACGTCGAAATTTTCAAATTTTTAGATTTCGTTCCATAGCAGTGTGCTATGAATTCAAATGCTTTTTTTCACGTATATACACACATAAACTAGCTAGGAAGACCAAATTTTCAAATTTTTAGATTTCGTTCCGTCGCCGGGTGGATTGAGTTAACATGCCATATTACACGTATATACACGCATAAACCGGCTTAGAAGTCCAAATTTTCAAATTTTTAGTTTTCGTTCCATTGCTGGGTGGATTGAATTAACATGCATTATTACACGTATATACACGCATAAACCGGCTTAGAAGTCCAAATTTTCAAATTTTAGATTTCGTTCCATACCGGTGGATTGAATTAGCATAGCATTTTTACACGTATAACACACATAAGACGGCTAAGAAGTCGAAATTTTCAAATTTTTAGATTTCGTTCCATAGCCGGGTGCTTTGAATTCAAATGCTTTTTTCTCGTGTACACATATAAAGCGGCTAAGAAGTCGAAATTTTCAAATTTTTAGATTTCGTTCCATAGCTGGGTGGATTGAATTACATGCATTTTTACATGTAAATACACACATAATCCGGCAAAGAAGGCCAAATTTTCAAATTTTAAAGATTTCGATCCGTTGCCGGGTTGATTGAGTTAACATGCAATATTACTCGTATATACACGCATAAACCCGGTTAGAAGTCCAAAATTTTCAAATTTTTAGATTTCGTTCCATTGCCGGGTGGATTGAATTAACATGCATTTGTTACACGTATATACACGCAGAACCGGCTATGAGTCGAAATTTTCAAATTTTTAGATTTCGTTCCGTTGCCGGTGTGGATTGAGTTAACATGCAAGATTACTCGTATATACACGCATAACCCGGCTAAGAAGTCGAAATTTTCAAATTTTTAGATTTCGTTCCATAGCCGGGTGCTTTGAATTCAAATGCTTTTATTCCTCGTATAAACACATATAAACCGGCTAAGAAGTCCAAATTTTCAAATTTTTAGTTTTCGTTCCATTGCCGGGTGGATTAAATTAACATATACACGTATATACACGCATAAAACCGGCTTAGAAGTCCAATTTTCAAATGTTTAGATTTCGTTCCATTGCCGGGTGGATTGAATTAGCATGCATTTTTACACGTATATACACACATAAACGGCTAAGAAGTCGAAATTTTCAAATTTTTAGATTTCGTTCCGTTGCCGGGTGGATTGAGTTAACATGCAAGATTACTCGTATACACGCATAAACCGGCTAAGAAGTCGAAATTTTCAAATTTTAGTTTTCGTTCCATAGCCGGGTGCTTTGAATTCAAATGCTTTTTTCTCGATAACACACACATAAACCGGCTAAGAAGTCCAAATTTTCAAATTTTAGTTTTCGTTCCATTGCCGGGGATTAAATTAACATATACACGTATATACACGCATAACCGGCTTAGAAGTCCAAATTTTCAAATTTTAGATTTCGCCATTGCCGGGTGGATTGAATTAGCATGCATTTTTACGATATAACACACATAAACGGCTAAGAAGCGAAATTTTCAAATTTTTAGATTTCGATCCGTTGCCGGGTTGATTGAGTTAACATGCAATATTACTAGTATACACGCATAAACCGGGTTGAAGTCCAAATTTTCAAATTTTTAGATTCGTTCCATTGCCGGGGTGGATTGAATTAACATGCATTTTTACACGTATATACACGCAGAAACCGGCTATGAAGTCGAAATTTTCAAATTTTTAGATTTGTTTCGTTGCCGGGTGGATTGAGTTAACATGCAACATTACACGTATATACACACATAAACCGGCAAAGAAGGCCAAATTTTCAATTTTTAAAATTTCGTTCCTTTGCCGGGTAAAAGTATCCTGCAATATTGCACGTATATACCACACATAAACCAGCTAGGAAGACCAATTATCAAATTTTTAGATTTCGTTCCATTACCGGGTGGATTGAATTAACATGCATTGTACATGTATATACACACATAACCAGCTAAGAAGTCGAAATTTTCAAATTTTTAGATTTCGATCCGTTGCCGGGTTGATTGAGTTAACATGCAATATTACTCGTATATACACGCATAAACCGGGTTAGAAGTCCAAATTTTCAAATTTTTAGATTTCGTTCCATTGCCGGGTGGATTGAATTAACATGCATTTTTACACGTATATACACGCAGAAACCGGCTATGAAGTCGAAATTTTCAAATTTTTAGATTTCGTTTCGTTGCCGGGTGGATTGAGTTAACATGCAACATTACACGTATATACACACATAAACCGGCAAAGAAGGCCAAATTTTCAATTTTTAAAATTTCGTTCCTTTGCCGGGTAAATTGAGTTATCCTGCAATATTGCACGTATATACACACATAAACCAGCTAGGAAGACCAAATTATCAAATTTTTAGATTTCGTTCCATTACCGGGTGGATTGAATTACATGCATTGTACATGTATACACACATAACCAGCTAGGAAGACCAAATATTCAAATTTTTAGATTTCGTTCCATTGCCGGGTGGATTGAATTACATGCATTTTTACTGTATATACACACACAAACCAGCTAGGAAGACCAAATTTTCAAATTTTTAGATTTCGTTCCATTGCCGGGTGGATTGAATTAACATGCATTTTTACATGTATATACACACTAAACCGGCAAAAAGCCAAATATTCAAATTTTTAGATTTCGTTCCATTGCCGGGTGGATTGAATTAACATGCATTTTTATATGTATATACAAACACAAACCGGCAAAGAAGGCCAAATTTCAATTTTTATATTCGTTCCGTTGCCGGGTGGTTGAGTTAGCACGCAAATTACACGTATATCCACGCATACACGGGTGAAGTCGAAATTTTCAAATTCTTAGATTTCGTTCATTGCCGGGTGGTTTGAATTAACATGCATTTTTACACGTATATACACACATAAACCGGCTATGAAGTCGAAATTTTAAATTTTCAGATTTCGTTCCATAGCCGGGTGCTTTGAATTCAAATGCTTTTTTTCACGTATATACACACATAAACCAGCTAGGAAGACCAAATTTTCAAATTTTTAGATTTCGTTCCATAACCGGGTGCTATGAATTCAAATGCTTTTTTCTCGTATAAACAAACATAAACCGGCTAAGAATTTGAAATTTTCAAATTTTTGGATTTCGTTCCATAGCCGGGTGCTTTGAATTCAAATGCTTTTTTTCAAGTATATACACACATAAACCAGCTAGAAAGACCAAATTTTCAAATTTTTCGATTTCGTTCCGTTGCCGGGTGGATTGAGTTAACATGCAATATTACACGTATATACAGGCAAAACCGGCTATGAAGTCGAAATTTTCAAATTTTTATATTTCGTTCCATAGTCGGGTGCTTTGAATTCAAATGCTTTTTTTCACGTATATACACACATAAACCAGCTAGGAAGGCCAAATCTTCAAATTTTTAGATTTCGTTCCGTTGCCGGGTGAATTGAGTTAACATGCAACATTACACGTTTATACACGCATAAACCGGCTTAGAAGCCCAAATTTTCAAATTTTTAGATTTCGTTTCCATTGCCGGGGTGGATTGTATTAACATGCATTTTTACATTTATATGCACACATAAACCGGCAAAGAAGGCCAAATTTTCGAATTTTTAGAATTTCGTTCCTTTGCCGGGTGGATTGAATTAACATGCATTTTTACACGTATATACACACATGAACCGGCAAAGAAGTCGAAATTTTCAAATGTTTAGATTCGTTCCATAGCCGGGTGCTTTGAATTAAAAGTTTTTTCTCTTATAAACACATATAAACCGGCTATGAAGTCGAAAATTTTCAAATTTTTAGATTTCGTTCCATAGCCGGGTGCTATGAATTCAAATGCTTTTTTTCACGTAATATACACACATAAACCAGCTAGGGAAAACCAAATTTTCAAATGTTTAGATTTCGTTCCATAGCCGGGTGCTTTGAATTCAAATGCTTTTTTTCTCGTATAAACACATAGAAACCGGCTAAGAGGTCGAAAATTTTCAAATTTTTATAGATTCGTTCCATAGCCGGGTGCTTTGAATTCAAATGCTTTTTTCTCGTATAAACACATATAAACCGGCTAAGAAGTCGAAATTTTCAAATTTTAGATTCGTTCCGTTGCCGGGTGGATTGAGTTAACATGCAATATTACTGTATAT
>JANSJX010000197.1:0-51866 GCA_026168455.1 Theocolax elegans | reverse complement strand
CTCGATTTAGATTCAGATTTAAAAAACCTTATTAAAATCAATCCTGTGGTTAGTATTTCTCTTATGGACCGCTAATGCAGATCTTTCACTTTCATTGCGTACATCATTCTTATGCTCTCGAATTCGTGATTTTAATTTACGTTTACTCGTGCCAATGTATTGCGCTGTACAGTCTTTACAAGGTATTTTATAAACAATATTGCACATCTCCTGTTTTTCATTTTTATCCTTGCCTAATTTTATAATATTGCTAAATTTATTGATCATGCGGTTTATTGGTAGAAAATCAAACTTTTTTATGAGTACATTGAGGCACGGTGTTAAATCCTTAATAAAAGGTAAAACAACCTTTGGTCTCAAAATTAAATTTCTTTTTATAATGTTATTATTTATTAAAATATCATTAGCATTATGTAAAAGTGACAATCGTTTGTTAATGAATTTATTTATGAAGTCAAATGGATAATTGTTATTAAGTAAAAAGTTACGCACTAGCACAATATTGCCATCATGAAAAATCGAATCCGATAATAAAACGGCCTTGTCAACCAAATTATAAACCATTGCTATTTTTTGGGAACGTGGGTGATGTGAAAAGTAATTGAGATAACGTCCAGAAGCTGTGTCTTTACGGTAGCAATTTGTCTTGCAAATAGCATCATCGAATCTATGTATTTTTAAATCAAGAAACGGTAATTCTTTATTTATTTCAGTTTCCACTGTAAATTTTATAGGTTCACAATAGCTATTGAAGGCGTTCAATATCAGATCGATCTTCTCATGATTGACAATTAATATCGTGTCGTCTACATACCTTTTGTACAAAACAATATCCTTTTTGAAATCTTTTAAACAACAATTTTCTAAATCTTCTAATACCATGTCCGCAAACCACGGACTTGTGCAAAAGCCCATAGGAGCTCCCATACATTGTTTGTAAATTTTATTATTAAATTGTAAGAAAGTTGAGTCCAAAAGTTGCTCTATCCCCTCCAAGAATTCATCTCTAACAATAGGAATATTACTCTCTATAAATTTCCATTTTTTAGAAACTGCTCGTATAATTAAATCTCTCGGTAAATTTGAAAAAAGTGAGACAACGTCAAACGATACTAATCTGTAATTTCCAGGCACAATTAGTTTGTCAATGATCTTTTTTAATTCTATACTATTTTTAATATTTGATGCTGGTTTTGGGACATACTTATTAAATAATTTACTAATTGCTTTATCAAAGGCATACGTAGGGCTATTTATAGCTGAAACAATGATCCGTATAGGTAAATCTACTTTATGTATTTTAATTAGCCCATACGCTTTCGGAATGTTTGTGTTGTCTAATTTTTGTTTAACGCTGTCAAAACAATTTTCTTTTTCAAAAACGTCTCGGTTATTTTTTAAAAATTTACATGTATCATTGTAATTATGTAAGATGATTCTATCCGTATGTTTATTTTCTTGTATAGAATTTTCATTTATTAATAACTTATATTTTTTATAAGTTCTTTTAGCTACTTTTTTTTGTTCACAAATTCTTGTACAGGTTCAGAGATTTGTATATTTTCCGATTGAATTTGTTTAGCCCTTTGGGCTCTTGTTGTAAGACTCATAATTGCACTTTCTATAGGATTTCTTGATAATGCATCAGCGTTTACATTACTTTTTCCTGGTTTATAAACTACATCATAATCATATCCCTTTTAATTTAAAACGCCATTTTTGCACTCTAGAGTTATTATCAGCGATTTTTAAAGATAATAAAGGTTTATGATCTAAAACTATTACAAACTTATTTGCAAAAATATATTTATTAAATGTTTTTACAGCAAACATTACTGCTAATGCTTATTTTCATACGTACAATAATTTTTTTCAGCACCCTTAATTACACGAGACGCATATGCTATCGGTCTATCCTCATTAATTTTCCCTTGTGATAAAATAGCTCCTAGTGCATACTTTGAAGCATCAGTACATCTTATAATTGCTATTGTAGATTTGTCTTCCTTGTAATTTTCTTTTAATTTTATTATAAACTTAATTTTTTAGTTTTTGTATTACAAATTGTACAGGTTCAGAGATTGTATATTTTCCGATTGAATTTGTTAGCCCTTTGGGCTCTGTTGTAAGACTCATAATTGCACTTCTATAGGATTTCTTGATACGCATCAGCGTTACATTACTTTTTCCTGGTTTATAAACTACATCATAATCATATCCCTTTAATTTAAAACGCCATTTTTGCACTCTAGAGTTATTATCAGCGATTTTTAAAGATAATAAAGGTTTATGATCTAAAACTATTACAAACTTATTTGCAAAAATATATTTATTAAATGTTTTTACAGCAAACATTACTGCTAATGCTTATTTTCATACGTACAATAATTTTTTTCAGCACCCTTAATTACACGAGACGCATATGCTATCGGTCTATCCTCATTAATTTTCCCTTGTGATAAAATAGCTCCTAGTGCATACTTTGAAGCATCAGTACATCTTATAAAAGGTTTATCAAAATCTGGAAATTGTAAAACAGGTGCAGTGCATAACGCATCCTATAATTTATCAAAAGCTATTTGAATTTTAGTATTCCAAATAAATTTTACTTCGTTTTGTAGTAAAATTGTTAATGGATTGGCTATTTCTGCAAAATTTTTAATAAATCGTCTATAATATCCTGCTAAACCTAAAAATTCTCTCACATTTTTTATATTTCTCGGTCGAGGAAACTGTTTTATAGCAGTTATTTTTTTTCATTGGTTCTTATACCGTCTTCACTTATTATATGCCCTAAAAATTCAATTTGTTTTTTATAGAATTGACATTTACTTGTTTCAATTTTTAACCCTGCTTCTTTTAACTTCTTTACCACTATATTTAACCTCTTCACATGTTCTTCTACTGTTTCTGAAAAAATAATTACATCATCCATATATACAAAACAAATTGTGCCAATTAAATTTTCTAAAACTCTATTCATTACTCTCTGAAAAGTTCTAGGTGAATTTTTTAAACCAAAAGGTAAAACTTTAAACTCAAATCGTCCTAATGGATGAATACTAAATGAAGTTTCATGAATATCCCTTTCTTTTACTCTAATTTGAAGAAATCCTGATACTATATCAATTGAACTAAATATCTTATTAAAACAAAATAAATTTAACCCATTTTTTATTCCTTAATAAATTTAACCTATTTTTAATTAATTCTAATTTTATTATTTACATTAGAGGCATTACATGTGAAATCAGCAGTTGAAAATTTTAAAATTATTGATATTCTGCTAAACAACTCCTTTTTGAACCTAGAATATGTAAAAAAAATTTTTAGATGCTTTACTTAGATGGGAAAAAAGGATAGGAAAATTTCTAGGGATTTGCAATAGCTCGAGTCTACATGCGCAGCTCCGGCTCGGCTCGGCAGAGCTGGCTCGAGGCAGCTCTAACTAGCTCCAAAGCTCGAGCCAGCTCCGGAGCTCGAGCCGGCTCCAGGGCTCGAGTGACTCGGTAGCTAAAATATTAAAACAATTGAAACTAAATGATTCCGTTGTAAGTTATGCTTTTTTCATGTAATTCAGGTAATACCAGAGCCCAATATTACTATTATTGAATAGGGTGGAATAACTGTAATAAAACTCATTATGAGAATAGAGTATTTAATATTTTCTGTAACTTACTAATGAAATAACATTTAACGTTTTAAATTATTATGCAGAAAAGTATATTCAGCTACACGCTCTGGCATCAACTGTGCTCTGTCAGCATTAACAATTTGTCCACTCACTGAAAACAATCGTTCACTGGTTGTCTGCGTAGCAGGAATATTCAAAAACATTTTAGCTAAGAATGCCAAGTGAGGATAAATTTGTTTGGTATTTTCGCCACCATGCAATAATATCATCTCTGATGGGGAGTAACGGTTCTCTAAAATAAACATCCATTTCAAATTCAATCTTTTTTCTTAAAGTTAAATTGTTTGTGCGGCGTCTTTTCTTTAACCTGTGCTCAAGCTTCTCGTGTATTGTTTTATCTAAAAATATAATGTAATATTTCAAAAAAATATATTAGGCACATTATTCAGGTATAAAAAGTTAAAGTTTTGATAGTCCACCACGAAAGAAGGATAATGAATCATTTTTATAATCATTTTTATAAATATAAATTATAATATCCAATTCTGAATCGAATGAGTGGAAGTAAATGAATTAACATAAGTAACATGTAAAATATTGTACCTTCTTCAATTTGTTTACTAAACTCAGTATCATTTTCTGACTCTTCAGTAGAAACTTCAGTATCATTAAAGTACTTTTTCCACACATTTATGCACTTAAGTTTCAGTTTTGTTTGAGCAGCTGAAAAGTCGGTTTTATTTTCAATCATATCTCCCTTATACCTTGGATCCAGCAACACCGCAAAAACAATAGGTTCATTTTCAAATGTAGCACAATTAAATCTTTTATAAAGATTAACTAATAACTGCGAGGCTAACTTCCTAGCTGCTGGTTCAACGTTTATTAATCCATGAATATCAAACTCTTCCTCATCTTCATTTTCTTCAGAAGAAAATTTGTTTTTTTAGATCTTTGCATTCATCTATTAAAATTAATATACTTGGTATGTACAATGATAAAGTGGGATACTTATCGCCACTCATTAGTTCTGTTGTTGAGGTGAATACTTCTAAAATTTTTACATACATACTCATAAGTCTCCATTCGGAATGCATCAGAGTGTCTGGGATGTCTGTTAATTTAGTTAATTATTATATTAAAACATTAAATTATTATCATTTTAAGATTGTTGAAGAAAAAATGTTATAAATTACTTTCGTTAAGTAGCTCATTGCAAAAACGTAACATAAGTAGAAAAGTAAACATAGTAACTTACTTCTACTTGTTGATGATCCTGACAAAATTGTTCCAATGTTCTCTCTTAAAATATATAATCGTTTGAGCATTGTAAATTCACTGTTCCATCTGGTAGCTACATCTTGAATTAACTTTAACGGTTTATTTTTCGAATTATCTTTTACCTGAGCAGCTATTAATTTATCAGTGAATACCGTTGATTTTGAAAAAAATCCAACGATACTACGGGCTTTAGACAAAATGTTGTCAAAGCTCTTAACGACCTGTGATAGAAGTTAGATTTATATTATCAGAACTAGTCAACGTAGAAGTTTTATTATTTATTAAGAGAAATAAAATTTTACAAAAAATTAAATTTATCGAACTCTAAAAACTAAAGACTAATCCTCACAACTCAGTTTATATTACAATTAAGTTTATATTATGGATACAAGTTTATATTTTTATATTATATTTTTATCTGTAATTTTAGTGTATTAATAACAATAACTATTTTCGAATTTTTATAAAGTATCTAATATTTATTAAAAAATTCTATATTAAATGTTAATGATCTATCGTGCACAATGTATCTATGTCTATATTCAGCATGTGTGAGAACATGTATTAATTTTCTTATCTTTCAAGCATCTTTAATAACCAACTGTAGCGTATGTCCAAAGCAGGGATTGCGTATCCACTGATGGTTTAAGTTAACAGTTGCAATCATATTACTTGCATTGTCTGTAACAAAGTACACGCTCTCCAATTTCTTACAATCTATATCCCATCCGCTAAAACTATAGCATATGAAGTCGTATATATTTTGAGCTGTATGTCTTTCGGTATAATGACATAAATCTAACTGGACGGATTTATTTTCAAATTCTTTTGTTATGTAATGGATTGTGAAGGATAAATATCCATTATTACTGCGCGATATCCATCCATCCGTCGTAACAGCTAACAACTTTGCAAGCTGTCAACAATACTCAATTTAGCTGATGCTACTTTAAATCTATTAATTGGTAGATTTTTTACATTCCACTTTACGCTTTGTATAAAATTGTGAACATTGTGAGCTCGTAATTTTAGATCAATATGCTTCCTTTCAAAGTGCATACAGTGGTACCGCACTAAAGGTCCAAATGATTCTATACATTCTCTATAGTGTTTCATGTGGTGGAACTTGTTAATTAAATTGACATTAGGAAATATTCGAATAAAGAGTATAATGAAATCATGTATTAGAGAATCAAGATAATCTAAAATTGATGTTACTAATTTTGTAGCAAATACTATTTCCATTATCCTTAATAAATGTAAAATAAGTTCCATGTGCTGATCGTTGTTGGAAACTTTACCACACAACATAAATGGCAAACTTCACATTAAACACCATACCTATATTGCCTTTTGGCTCAAGGTATGTTCCCTTTTGAGAAGCATTGATTCAGTAAAGTTAGATGACGGATTATTAACTCGTTCTAAACAACCATAATTAAATAAAGCAATTGCTCCATTTAGAAAAGAAATGTCAAAAAGCTTTTGATTTATAATATACTCATGTAATAAAAGTTTAATAACATAGGACAAATACCGCATAACAAGTCATGCATAATGTCAAAAATTTTATTTTTTGAAATATGGAAATATGAAGATTTATTTAATGCACAATCACCCTTCAATCCTGTCATAGTTTTAGAAGCAGAAGCAAAATTAGTTTCTCTTAGCAATTCTAAATGTTCCATAAAAACTTCTTTGGTTCTTTTTGTAGCTATACCAAAATTACCTCTGTGTAGGTCATCCCTAGAAATTAAACACAGTCGACAGAATTTATTAGCTGAGGGGCCTAGAAAATTAAAAACCTCATGAACCACCAAACCATCTCCACAAAAACAAAATAAACTTCCCCGAAGAACATAATCCTCGCCGTCAAAATTAAGGGAAACGCCCTGATCGCTCTCTAATCGACATCTAAAAAGAAATAATATCTATAATTAATAATCACAAATTAAAAAAAAAAAATTTTTTAAATTTGAAGTCACCAAAATATCATTTAAACCGTGAGTAAAAAGATGCCAGTATTTGAACTGTCACAATTTAAATATGCGGACGGGCCCATTTTAACTATCATGGCGGAAACAAGGCAGAAACACGTTTAAATACACGTAAAAAATAATAATCCTCTCGCTATGACAGTTCAACTCCCAAAATGTATCTTTTTTCACTTATTGGTCCAAATGAGTATATTGTGGCTTCGTGTAATTTTAAACACATCATACTTACTTTTCTACAAGTATCTTATTCTTCCTCGAAGTTTATTTGTCATGATGTGCCGTGTGATTAAAATTTGTATCCAAAATCATGGCAAGGCGAGAATCGCATAATATACTCGTCGACAGATTGTTTCTTTACGACTTTAATTTAATTTTTTTTTTTTTTAATTTTATTTAGATGTCGGATCTACTGAGTTTTTAAACCAAACAAGTGGTTTATGATCTGTTATAATGAGGAAACGACGGCCTCTTAGATAGCAATCGAACTGAGTAACGGCATACAGTATGGCTAATGCTTCCCTTGAGTAAGTATCATATTTTTGCTCGGCTTTGTTTAACACTCGTGAAACATAAGCAACTGGTAGGTCGGTTCCCACCTCTCCTTGTGATAATATTGCTCCTATTGTTGTACCGCTAGCGTCACAAGTCACTATAAATGGTTTCTTAAAATCTGCGATTTGTAGTATTGGTTGTTTACACAATTTTTCTCTTAAATCATCAAATGCCTTTTGAATCTCGCTAGACCATAGGAAAGGTGCGTCTTTCTTTAATAAATTACTTAATGGTCTAGCAATACCCGAAAAATTCGCAATGAATCGTGTATAATAACCAGCTAATCCTAAAAATTGACGTATATTTTTCACTGTTTTTGGAATTGGAAATTTTTTTACTGCTTCTAATTTTTTTGGATCCGGCAAAACAACTTCTGGTGATAGTACGTATCCCAGATACACTACTTCTCTCTTTAAAAATTCACATTTGTCTGGCTGTAATTTCAGGTTTGCGGCGCATACTCTTTGCAAAAATTTTTCAAACTTTTGGTTATGCTCTTGAATATTTTTAGCGTATATAACTGCGTCGTCAAGGAATAAAAATATTTCTTTGCCTTGCATGCCCTCAAAAACACGATCAATCATTCTTTGAAAAGTGGCTGGAAAATTGCACAATCCCATAGGCATTGTTTTAAATTGAAATAAACCGAATGAAGAGGCGAAAGCTGTTTTATGTCGATCTTCTTGAGCTAACTGAACATGTAAAAATCCTTGACATAAATCCAAGACGGTGAATACACGATTTTCTGGTCCGATTTGATCGATAATATCTAGTATGTTAGGTAATGGGTATCGGTCTTTTACGGTTTTATCGTTTAATTGTCAAAAATCGACAACTAGTCGGTATCGTTTATTACCCTGACTATCAGGCTTTTTTATTACTAGAAAAACAGGTGATGTATAATTGGAACTGGATGGTTCAATTATGTCTCCTTCAATCATTTCTTTTAATTGTTTATCAAGTTCGCTTTTGAGAGCATGAGGAAATCTATATGGCTTAGCTGTGATTGGTATGTCGTCGACAGTCGGTATCCTTTGTTCTATAGCATTTGTCACGCCTAATTTTTCTCCTTTTGAACAGTAATATTCCGAATATTTATCAATTAAATTTTCTATAGATTGTCTTTGTTCCTCGTCCATTTTATCAAAATGCAAGGCTTCTTTTAATCGTTCATTACGATTAAGTGACTTGTATCCTCCGTTATGTTGAGTATCCTCGCTTCAGATCGATTGTCAGAAATGTCGTGTATGTCGACCTCTTCACTTTCATAACTATAAAAATTATTAATATAAGGTTTATTTGAATAAACCAAATAACTGTTATTCATTTCGTTTTCGTGTATGGTTTCAACAAATTCACTTCGTAAATTTTCGTTTATAACTCGTTCATTCGATAAAAAATCGCTAGGGTCCTCATCCTGTTCATTCTCTTCCTGTATGTTTATTAAATTCTCATTATTTATCTCATTTTCAGTTTCTTCAGTTCCTTGTTTGTTTATCCATAATATTTCGGTTCTCGGGATAGCATCTAACTTTTCCCCCGACATAACCAATTCTTTGTTATTCAATTTACAAACATAACTAACATTTTTATCACGAGGTCCGCATTTATCGCCCTCCTCGATTTCATAATCCATTTGTACTCGACAATTCATCTTTTTATCAACAAAAGTTTCCTTTTCACGAGGTCCGCATTTATCGCCCTCCTCGATTTCATAGTCCATTTGTACTCGACAATTATTAACTGTCTTATCCAATAAATTTTCTTCATTTTTTATTTCATTTTCAATATCATACTTCAGGTCAACTTCGTTTTCATAATTAGTACAGGATGGACTCCCAACCATCCTATCAAACAATGGTGCTTCAATAATACCATAATTTTCAGTAATGTCATCAAATTTTTCTTTAATATGTGGCTCAGTCACATCACATACCCGTGGCTGCGCTTTTTCATAATTTATTTGTAATTGTACTTCCTTCATTAATCCATAACAATTTTCACTTGCTTTACTTATATAACTCTTTAGATCCGACTCCTCGTCGATCTCATGTACTTGAATTTCGTTATTTTTATAATCGTCATACAACTGTTGTTCTTTTTCACTCCGATTGTATAGGTCTTTGTCGTTGCCATTTTGATTTCTTTCATTTCTTTGTTCTTGCTCGTAGATTTCATACGATTCGTCTGTGTCAAATTTTATAAGCGTATCATCATTTTCATGCAATTGAAAATCACTTGACGTTTGTGAGTCACTATTGGTATAATTATAAAATCTTGAATTTTTCATGTTCGTATAATCATTGTTTTCCTTTGGTTTTGGCATATATCGTATTGATTTTCGGTCATTATTTTCGATATCCTCCATTATATAAATCGATTCATCCGTTTGCATATTATTTGCATTTTCAAAGGGGAGGAATAATCCGTTAAATTCTAAATATTGTTCCAAATAATTGATTTTTGCATCGTTTCTACGGAAAAAATCGGTGCCTAAGATTCCGTCTTGTTGTATAGGAAACGAATCATGTACTAAATTGAGTTCCACGGGAGATCCTTCGAAATCTATTCTAATTTTACCACGAGTAGTTAATGAATGGTCAGTTATGCCTTTTAACAATATAATATCATTTTCGTCAATTTTCACGCGAGAGTCTACCAATGACTCTTTAATTAGACGTACAGATGCTCCTGTATCTAGCAAGATTTTTAACGGACGTCTTAACTGACCGGTCTCGAAGATTACAACCGGGGCTGAACTTTGTTGGGTTAAATTTATTTTCGCGGTGCGGAGGAGACGTTTGAGCGGGTTTTGCGCACTCGAAGTAGAGGGAATTTGATTCGTAGCCTCTCTCTCGACCCTCCTCGGAGAGAGAGTATCGGTGTTTCCCTGATTTTGATTTCCTTCTCTTATTTCTCTTTGTAACTTAAAGCAATCGCACTTTATGTGACCGGGTTTTCCGCAATGGAAACAAGTAACTGGTGATCTTATATCATTATTCGATTCGTTATTAATATATCGTGATTCTTGGGAAGTTGGATTAACCGGCTCGCGCACACTGCGAGTCCCGGAATTATTTTCCCGATCTTCTTTGCTAAATTGCTGCGATGAATATTTATTATTATTATGACGAACAAAGGAATCATTTTTATCTCTATCTATATTTGGTAAAAATTCCGTCTGATTTTGATACTCGTTCCGACCACTAAATTGTAAATTCGGTTTATTATAATTACGACTGTTATCCGAGCGATTTTGTGGGCTATATGAACTGTTTATGGGATTGCGTCGGTTGTTATTATCGGAAAATCTTTCTGCGAAACTTCGTGCTAATTTGAAACAATTTATGGCTCTATGACCAGTTTTAGAACAATATTGACATACAATCGGAGAGTTATTCGAAATATAGTTTACTTTACGCGCTTCTCGAGTTGAACGAAAACGAGCCTCTTCTCGGCTCGGCATCTCCTCGTCCAAGACGCTACAAGCTCGAGCGCTTGTTTACGAGCCTGTTTTATAGAAATTGGAGTCTCTAAACGCGCACGAATTTCCCAACGAAGCCCTTTTAAAAAGAATTTTAAACAATCTCGCCTTAGTTCAAGCATGAAATGAACTGCTATCGCAACTCGACCCTCTCTGTCGGCCGCTTTGACTATTTCATTTTTTATTGCTTGTATCCGATTAAAATAAACAACGACTGTCTCATTATTTTTCTGTTTTAATTTAGCAAGGTCTCCCGTCCACTCGTAATATGTTTTTATTGATCCGAAGGTGTTTTCAAAAAAATCGGATATCTCTTTGATAGAATTAAAATTTTCTTTGCGCGCACAAGTTAAAGCTTCCCCATATAAACGCATTCGAATAAGTTTTGTTAATTCTTTTTCGTACTCCGACGGTAAAATTTCTTTTGCTTCATTGCATCCGTCCAAAAATTGCGATAAATTTATATTATGACCGTTAAACCGCGGTATTAAATCTAAAGCGTCCTTTAGCGATAAATCTCGAATTTG
The DNA here is from genome assembly GCA_026168455.1 of Theocolax elegans. Classification (NCBI taxonomy): domain Eukaryota; kingdom Metazoa; phylum Arthropoda; class Insecta; order Hymenoptera; family Cerocephalidae; genus Theocolax; species Theocolax elegans. The sequence goes on along the minus strand of JANSJX010000197.1, from coordinate 40,391 downwards.
AGACGTCATGGTTTTATTATTTTTTTGTTCTTTAACTTCACTTCTATCTAATTTTTTTGGTTTTGTTCCGGTGTTTGTTCTTAATTCGTTTAAATTAATTTTATTAAATAATTCGTCTTTAATCTGAAAAGAGTTTGCTTATTCGGGTGATCTTTTAATTAATTGATTATCGAAGGGAATTGTAAAATCTGTCGCGCCCAGAATTAGTTTTTCGTCGAGTACTTTCACCGTATCTATCACTAATGCCTTTCCTTCCTCTGAAAAAATATTTAACGCGCCTTAAATCTTATTTATGATACCTTCAAAAGTTGTCCCTTTTTTGACACTTTCTTGTAAACTTTCTATGATTTTAGGTTCCTCGAGATAAGAATCTAACAACTTTTTTTTTACTTCAGTCGCGAGCCGTTTTCTTACCGAGATTATGACGTTCTCCGGTGTTAAAATCAATGGTTCATATGGACGATAAATTGGGGCTGGTGTACTAAAATTTATAGGATTGTTCGCGATAGGTTTTTTTTTTGTTCCTCGTATTTCAAAACAGCGGGTTTTAAGCTAAAATGTTTTACGCGCGTGGAAGTAATTATTGTGTCTTCTTGCTCGTCATCACTAACTTCGGAAATAGAAAGATCAGTTGGAAAAAAGGGTCTCTTATTCAACATCGCGAGGTATTTTCATAGATAATGAAATATTTGATACACTTTTTTCTAGTCTATCCTTTAAATAATTTATTTCTTTTGTCAAATTTTGCACTGTTTCCCTAGGAGTTTTAGTTAAATCGAGAGTGTCGAGAGTCTGAACTTTACCTTTGTATAAATTTAATAACGTATCATTCATAGAAAATTCTAAACTCGTGTTTCTTTGTTTATTTACATAACAATCAGTATTTTTGGGCGAACCTGACATTTTATTTCTAAACACATTATTCCTTTAATCTCTTTATTTTTCTCTCAAAAATATGAGTTTCCCGCCCGATGCACCAAATTTATTATAATAATTAATACAATCTATCACGTGCAGACTTGTACTAACTACCATAAAAAATATTATAAGAAGGCAAATGGTTAATAAACCATTCGCGTTCCTTTCGCTCTTGTTTGACTAGGACTAGCCTTACGTCTCCGGGAGTAGCGAGCGAAGTTATTTTGAGAGGTGAGATGTAGGATATAATGTGGGATAAATAAAATAATATATGTTTTATTTCATATTAACCATGCATTATTTATTTAAATATGTTAACATCATAATATGCTGTTTTCCTTTAAATGAACACGTGTAACTAAATTCTTATAGCTTCTTAATGGGCAAAAACACATAAAATTACACTATTTTATTAACAATTGCATACAATTATTTAAGTCAAATAACAATTTTAAATTTGATTAAATAAACAATTGTACTGCGAAAACGTTAACAAATCATAGAATGAAATATACACAAGATTATTTTTTTACAAACGTTAATAATTCATAATCAAAATAAGAATTATTATAAATAAATGCAGATTAAATTAAAAATTGTTGTTGTTGAAAACATGAATTATTGTTAATAAATTGCAATTCAAACCGTAAATATTGGAAATAAAATGCAATGCAAAGAATAATTATTATAAATAAATTGCAGTATCAAATAATAATTGTTGTAACAGAAAACGGTTGGTTCAGTAATTGAAATAACATAAAATATCAGGTATGCCTTTACGAATATTACAAGCGTATAGATAGCCGAAAAGAATATAGCTTAAGTACCCAAATATATATAGATATATACAGGGTGATCCAGAAACATAGGTAACATATATATATATATGTATATATATATATATATATGGGTGGTTCTCTGTGACATCGAAGATGAAAAAAATAAATATTGCTATAACTGTGGGAATATGTTTTGGAGGTATCCAGTAGTTCTCCTGAATTTTTTCAGATTTTTTCTGGGCCATTATTTTAAGTTACAGAGAGTCAAAGTTGATATTTTAGCACTTTTTTGCATTATATGCCCATTTTCATGAATTTTTAGCTCCCAGTGAATGCATTTTTCACTAAAAACATAAGTATGACTTTTTTTGTAAAATTTTCCGAATTTTTCATTAAAAATACTTTTAAAGACATAAATGTATGCTGTCACACTCTTGTAAGTCATTTAAACCTTAAATAGTGAAAATCAGCAATTCTGCTCCGGACTCTGGTAACCTAATACAAATTATAAAAAATTATTTTTTAAACATTTATAATGCTGGATTTTTATTTTTACATCCCTTACAATAATTATAATACTAATCTGAAGGATTACTATAAAAGTATCAACATTATTATTATTATTATTCAGCAATACATTGTTAGATTTCACAAACTTGTCACTGTCACGTTATCATATTATTCATTATAATTATATATCCGATTTATTTATATATCTTTTGTATTAAATACGTATATTCAGTTATTGTAATAATGATGTTTATATATTTATAGTAATCCTTCAGATTAGTATTATAATTCTTGTAAGGGATGTAAAAATAAAAATTCAGCATTATAAATGTTTAAAAATTAATTTTTTACATTTGTATAATAATTTTTGTATTTTTAGCAGCTTACAAGGGATTAGATGGATACTGAAACAAGTGAAGATACTTTTCTACCACTCCAAGGTAAGTGCACAAATTTTTTTGCAATGATCATGCTACTAGATTCATCGTTATAAGGCAACAAATATACATTTCTATTAATATTTCGGGCACTTTTCCCGGATATTTTGACCATTAGTGATCTTAATGATTCAGACCCACGCTGGAAATTTTAAGGCAGTTTCTGACTATAAAAAGACATCTTTTAGACAGTATTAAGTTACCAGAGTCCGGAGCAGAATTGCTGATTTTCACTATTCAAGGTTTAAATGGCTTACAAGAGTGTGACAGCATACATTTATGTCTCTAAAAGTATTTTTAATGAAAAGTTCGGAAAATTTTACAAAAAAAGTCATACTTATGTTTTTAGTGAAAAATGCATCCCCTGGGAGCTAAAAATTCATGAAAATGGGCATATAATGCAAAAAAGTGCTAAAATGTCAACTTTGACTCTCTGTAACTTAAAATAATGGCTCAGAAAAAATCTGAAAAAATTCAGGAGAACTACTGGATACCTCTAAAACATATTCCCACAGTTATAGCAATATTTATTTTTTTCATCTTCGATGTCACAGAGAACCACCCATATATATATATATATATATTAAATAAATATTCCGCCGCGCGCACACGCACGCGCACGCACACACGCGACCGCAGACACACACACACACACACACACGCACACTCACATATATAACACACATATATATATATAACATATATGGGGTATTCCACGTGAAGTGATCCGATCAAAATTTTAAAATGCACCAAATTTTGAGTACACATTACAAATGTTTTTCAGAATACTGAAAAAAATTTTTAGGTACTGGAATTTATTAGTTCAAAAATTATTCTAACCTCAAAAAGTGAACTTTTTCCAGTTTTTTTCAACACCAGCTGGGTTCATCGCTATTTAACTCAAAATCTATCAACTTTTACTATACAACATTATATGTAACATTCGTTGCTAATTATGTGTAGAATTTATACTTCTGGGTTAGAATTTCTAATCTCAAGGTCAATGTTACATAAACTACATGTCAATATTCAACTTAAAAAAAGTGTAAGTTCGCCACAATTGATTTTTTTATCCAAAAGTCTAAAAGAAAGCTTGGAGCAATACCTTTCCAATGGTTTGTAGCATTTTTGTGGCCTTCAATTCTGTAAAAAGTTTTTAAACATTTAAATGGGAAATACCATGTTAATTTTTGTGAATTTTTTGTCTTTCTTTAAATTATCATAACTTTTTACAGAAATGAAGGCCATAAAAATGCTACAGACCATTTGAAAGGTATTGCTCCAAGCTTTCTTTTAGACTTTTGGATAAAAAAATCAATTGTGGCGAACTTACACTTTTTTTAAGTTGAATATTGACATGTAGTTTATGTAACATTGACCTTGAGATTAGACATTCTAACCCAGAACAATAAATACTACACATAATTAGCAACGAATGTTACATATAATGTTGTATAGTAAAAGTAGATAGATTTTGAGTTAAATAGCGATGACCCCAGCTGGCGTTGAAAAAAACTGGAAAAAGTTCAATTTTTGAGGTTAGAATAACTTTTGAGCTAATAAATTCCAGTACCTAAAAATTTTTTTCTGTATTCTGAAAAACATTTGCAATGTGTACTCAAGATTTGGTGCATTTTAAAATTTTGATCGGACCACTTCACGTGGAATACCGCATATATATAAAACATATATATGACATATATATAACATTTATATATGACATATATATGTTGAATTTTGAATTCTTAGACACGGCGGCGGCGGCGGCGGCGAAATATTTATATATTATAGAGATATATATATATTCCGGTGCAAGAAATGAATTCGAGTACAATCCCGTCGGAATTTTTAAAAAATATTAATTAGGCGAGGCGTACTTAATTTTTAAAATGGGCCAATTAGAGGCCGGATTAGAGAAGTTAGGTGTGCGGCGTTGCCGCGCGAGACTAATGCAACAGGTGAACGAGTGAAGCGGCCGAGGCACCTGAACATAGCTGATGCGTATAGCAGAAGCGAAGATCGCGAAAGCGAATGAATCGCAAAATATATTTTACGAGATTGATTGTATGAATCAAATGTACAATCAAGAAAATGATTTTTATTTAAGTTTAAATTAATACGCAGACTAATAAATTCATTACAACTATTATTAATTTATTTACTAACTCTATGATATGCGTGCGTTATGAATATGAGATTATTACAGTTTTTAATCTCAACGTATTTACATTAATTTATTTGAAACCTTTATGACGAATTTTAAGACAATAAAATTTTGAATTGAATTAAGTTTTGGGTACAATATAGCCAATAAATACGTTTGCCATGAAGATCTATCGCTACATATTGGAAATATATAAGTTAATTTTTCAAGTATATTGGCAAAAATATTGCTAGTGAAATCATTCCTAATCCGTGTAAAATAAATTTAGCTCAAGCCTCAATTCTCCGCTTCCAAAACAATACCACCGCGAATGCTCTCCAATGTTCGCACACATCAACTTTTGTGTTTGCGGAGTAAGCCCGCCGCGGGCGCTCTCCGACGTTTGCGCTCATCAAATTTTGTATTCGCGGAGTAAGCCCGCCGTGAGCGCTCTCCGAGGTTCGCACTCATCAAATTTTGCACTTGCGGTGTAATCCCGCCGCGGAGAATACGAGTTGTGTCTTGGACGCCGAGCAGTACGGATCTCTGCATAGAGCCACCACCGCACGGAAACTAAATTCAACCAATTAGGAGCCACCTCAGCGAAACATCATGGACGAGTACTTCTCGGACGACTCATCCATATACACTGGAAGTGAACTCCTAGACAGCGACAAATCTGCTATGGACGAGGAGATGGGTTTATCCTCAGCCGAGGACACCCTCACCCAACCCGACGGCTTTTCCACCCGCAAGAGAACCAGGAAGCGCCCCAGGACTCCAGAGGACATAAGTAAGTCAAAATTCACTAAACTACAAAATAAATTTTCATTACTAACAAACATCGAGCCAACAAATAAAACCTCAATTACAACTAAATCTACAACCATCCCTCCGTTTAATGTGCTAATCAAAGATGATAACACTTTTAACAAATTAAAATCAACCATTAAAAACGCGTGCAAATTATCCCCCGTAATAATTAATAAACCAAAAAGCCAAGAAACGGCCGTAAACGTGGCAACGTTGGATGATTACAGAGCACTACAAAGTGCCCTAGAATCAGATAAATTTTCTTTTTTACACTTATAAAAATCCACTTTTATATACAAATGCACAAAAACGGCAACAAAAACCAACCAACTTTGCCACTTTATGTAGTAACCCTTAAAAACACCCCCTCATGAGCAAACATTAAATCGGTCAACTCATTATTCATGATTAAAATAACAATCGAAGACTATATCAAACCTAAAGTTCCCGCTCAATGTTTTAAGTGCCAAAAATTCAACCATGTAGCGAGCAACTGTCGAGTCGAGCCAAGGTGCGTAAAGTGTGCGGGCTCTCACTTGACTTCTGACTGTAAGAAGTCAAGGGATGAGACCGGCACTTGCGCAAATTGCGGCGGCAAACACACTGCGAATTACAGAGGTTGTATGGCTTATAAGCAAGCTCGCGCCGACTACAATAAAAGGATAACCTAATCTAAAAATAATTCCCCTCCGGTCAAAAATAACTAACCGAAAATTAATATCAGCTCAACCCACGATTTTCCACAACTAACGCATAAAACTAATTCAAAGTACAAAAAACCAATGCCAAATCCAACTCTAACAAATAAACAGACACCACTATATAGCCAAATATTAAAAGACGAACATCATAAAAAAGAATATTCGTCCAACCGCGATAACAAAAAATTCTTCGAAAAATTAATTGAACAATTAAATTACAGTACACAATTAGTTAACGGACTCATGTCCGATAAATTAAGACGCGTAGAAGCAGTTACCAAAACTACCGCCCTTACTACTAAATTAATCAAACTAGCACTAACTTATGGTAACTACATCTAAAGAAATTAAAATAATCGCGTGGAACGCTTTCGGATGTCTGAAAATTCGAATTAGAATCATTCTTAAATAAACATAAAATAGACGTATGTCTAATAAGCGAGAGTCTTCTACAAAATATAGATAAATTCTATCTCTTAGATTATAATACGTACAGAAATGACTCAAACCGCGGAACCGCAATATTAATTAAAAAACAAATTAAACGCAGCGAATTACATATAAATAATATCCAATCAGTTGAAACTACAGCCATTAAAATAGTAATTATGATAAAATATTTCAAATATCTCTCACAATAATCGCTGCCGGGGACTTCAATGCTAAACAGAAAAGCTGGGGTAGCAGGGTAAATAACGCGCTCGGTAATAAACTATTTGACTATTGCGATAAAAATAATCTCTTTGTACATACGCCTCAAGAATTCACTCACTATCCATATAACAAAATTGGTAAACCTAAAAAACCTGACTTGATTGACTTTGCAATAACTAAAAATTTTCACAATAACATAACAGTTCAAACCTTGCATGAACTTGATTCAGACCACTACCCAATATTACTAATCATAAATACTTCATATAAGTGCAACTCTCTCAATTCCAAGTACAACTTCCGTAAAACTAACTGGGAAACCTTTAATAACTATTTAATTGATAATATTCCCAACACTGACAACCTAACTAACAAATGTTCAATAGACCAAACAATAGAATCATTAACACAGGCAATAAAAAAGGCCATAAATCTCTCAAACTCAATAAATAACTCACCTAATAGAGACCCACCCCTTCTAAATAGTATCCTAGAACTCATTAAGAAACGTAATAAATTAAAATCAAAAAACCATAAAAGATTTAGTATAATACTTAGAAATCAAATTAACCAACTAAGAGAACAAATTTCCTTTGAAATCAATCAATTCAGGTGTAATTCTTGGAACGATAAAGTTTCTAAACTGAATATAAAATATAATTCTCTCTGGCGCATGACTAAAGTCTTAACTAACACCAGGACATCCGTCCCGCCTCTAAAAGATGAAAGTAACCAATTAAAATATTTTTCTCCAGAAGATAAAGCCAACTGTTTAGCTCAAAACTTCGCGAAAACCTTCACTGCACATAATAGTCCCAGCTCCCCAGCATTTACTCAAGAAACAACAAAATTAACTATGTCTATGAGCAACTACGTCTATTTCTTTCCGAGTTATTGGCGATTAAGCTTAAACATATTTTCTTCACGATTTTTCGATAACTGCGTATAACTTTCGTCAAACAGCCTATGAGATTGAATTTCATATGAATTCTTTCATATTTGGGTACCAGAAAACACCTCTCAAAGTTGCAACGAAATCTGTTTCCCGGAAGGTGGAACCCCTTCTTGTTAGATCGGAAAGACCGATATTACATATTATACACACACATTTATTTATATATATATATATATATATATATATCACCGAACGATAAATTCATTTTCATTTTAAATAACTAGCAACTTGGTCTAATACGTCGCAGTCTGGCTGATGGTTTTTCCCACCGCTAGATGGAGACGACTATTTCTCTACACTCGTTAGGGAGATCGTCGTCTTTGTTCGTCAGATGTTTCCTCCCCGTCCCATAAATGTCAAAAAGTTTTTGAGTTATTACCGCGACTTGGATATACGCGTCGTTTATTGCAATTGATCCCGAGGAGATACTGATAGAGAGGTTGGTAGCCTCTCGCAGAATTTCTAACAGCGCGGTTGCGTCTTCCGTGTTGACGGGTTTTTTATTTTTTTTAATGTTATTTTCATTTTCGGTTTTGTTTGGTAATGATTTAAATATTGGTATATTAAATGGTGATTGAGTTTTAGGTTTAACCGGTAGTGCGGGAAAATGACCTCCATCGTTTAGCGGAATGAGTTTAGATTTTAGAGTATTTTGAATTATTGCTGTTGATTTTAGTGGGTTTAGGAGTTTTAGCTTTATTCGCGTAAGATTGTATTGATATTTTATAGGCTGGACAGCCTTTGTAATTCGCGGTGTGGTTGCCTCCATAATTTGCGCATTTTAGGTGTTCTTTATCGCGGGGTTTAGTCCACGCGGCGGTGTTATGATTCTCTCCATACTAACACATTTGGGTTGAGCATGGCAGAACCGTAACACATGATTATATCGTTGGCATTTATAGCATTGTACCGGGCGTTTTGGTTTAATATAGGGTTCTATTTTTATTTTCAAGAACGCGATTGTTTTTAGCTGATTAATATTTTTGATGTTGTCGGTTTTATCTAGTGTGATTAGGAAAAGAGGGAGCAGGGTGGCATTTTTCCCGCTTCCTCTCTTCATCTGCGCGACGTTGTGGACTCTATATCCACCCTGCAGTAATTCGTCCGCGATTTCGTCGGTGGCCATTGAAATGGGTAGGCTCCTAATAACGAATTTGACCAGAGGTTCGGAATCAGGAGATTTGAATAGGAAGTATTAGAACCTTTCGGTGTCCAATTCGCGGATGAGGGTCGGTAGTCCTCCAGGGTTGAAACCCGGATTGACATGAAATTATCGCAAAGTTTATGAACTACCGCGCTAAATTTTAATTTTTTAATAATAGTTTGGAGGAATTTATAGGGGAGGTTAAGCTTATCACAGTAAACGTTAACTGGGGTGATCCTAACTTTCTTTTCTTCGGCGGAGGTGCCGGCTAGTATTGAGAATTGGTTATGGGTAGCAACCGGTGGAAGTACCGTGTTGCTAGTCTTAGTGATTAGACTTGTTCGGTCTGATTGGGTGTCCCGGGGTGTTTATCGGGCACGTTTTTGCCTGCGAGGCTCCTTGAAGCCTTCGCAATCCATAATCAGCGCTGTGTCCATTAAGGACTCAGCGGTGGAAGCGATGCTCTCGGAATCATCGCAGAGCAAAAATGACGATTTTTGCCCAGTGGCCATGATGGCTCACAATTGGCTGAGAAGAGAGTTGTGATAGAAAATGGAGACAGGTTTGCACCTGCTATTGAGAATTCGATAAATTGAGAGTCAATAGAAATAATTTTCTATATAATGAGAATAGATGTGTCCTCTACGTAGGTTCGAGCGGAACTCTCGCTTACGGCGGGCTTACATAATTTATTGATTCTAATTCTGTTTTAATGTCTTCAATTGGAATGTTATTTGGTAAATGTTTAATGACTATTTCTAATGGAGGAGTATCAAGTGGATTTTTATAAGTGTAAAAAAGAAAATTTATCTGATTCTAGGGCCCTTTCTAGTGCTCTGTAATCATCCAACGTTGCCACGTTTACGGCCGTTTCTTGGCTTTTTGGTTTATTAATTATTACGGGGGATAATTTGCACGCGTTTTTAATGGTTGATTTTAATTTGTTAAAAGTGTTATCATCTTTGATTAGCACATTAAACGGAGGGATGGTTGTAGATTTAGTTGTAATTGAGGTTTTATTTGTTGGCTCGATGTTTGTTAGTAATGAAAATTTATTTTGTAGTTTAGTGAATTTTGACTTACTTATGTCCTCTGGAGTCCTGGGGCGCTTCCTGGTTCTCTTGGGGGTGGAAAAGCCGTCGGGTTGGGTGAGGGTGTCCTCGGCTGAGGATAAACCCATCTCCTCGTCCATAGCAGATTTGTCTGATGGATGAGTCGTCCGAGGAGTACTCGTCCATGATGTTTCGCTGAGGTGGCTCCTAATTGGTTGAATTTAGTTTCCGTGCGGTGGTGGCTCTATGCAGAGGTCCTTACTGCTCGGCGTCCAAGACACACCTCGTTTTATCCGCGGCGGGCTTACACCGCAAGTGCAAAATTTGATGAGTGCGAACCTCGGAGAGCGCTCACGGCGGGCTTACTCCGCGAGTACAAAATTTGATGAGCGCGAACGTTGGAGAGCGCCCGCGGCGGGCTTACTACGCGAACACAAAATTTGATGTGCGCGAACATCGGAGAGCGTTCGCGGTGGTATTGTTTTTGAAGCGGAGAATTGAGGCTTGAGCTAAATTCATTTTACACGGATTAGGAATGATTTCACTAGCACTATTTTTGCCAATATACTTGCAAAATTAACTAATATATTTCCAATATGTAGCGATATATCTTCATGGCAAACGTATTTATTGGCTATATTGTACACAAAACTTAATTCAGTTCAAAATTTTATTGACTTAAAATTCGTCATAAAGGTTTCAAATAAATAAATGTAAATACGTTGAGATTAAAAACTGTAATAATCTCATATTCATAACGCACGCATATCATAGATTTAGTAAATAAATTAATAATAGTAGTAATGAATTTATTAGTCTGCGTATTAATTTAAACTTAAATAAAAATCATTTTCTTGATTGTACTCTTGATTCATACAATCAACCTCGTAAAATATATTTTGCGATTCATTCGCTTTCGCGATCTTCGCTTCTGCTGTACGCATCAGCTATGTTCAGGCGCCTCGGCCGCTTCGCTCGTTCACCTGTTGCATTAGTCTCGCGCGGCAACGCCGCACACCTATCTTCTCTAATCCTGCCTCTGATTGGCTCATTTCAAAAATTAATTACGCCTCGCCTGATTAATATTTTTTAAAAATTCCGCCGGGATTGTGCTCGAATTAACGAACGAAGGTCCGCCTCGAACGCCCTGCTAGACCTGCGGGCGTCGACTTTAGATGTGTATGCTGTTGGAGCTCAATGATTGCCAGTTGTCGAAGTCGTAGTTCCTTGACTATGGCTCGTAGATGTCAACGATGCGTCTGGATCCCCGAATACAAGATCTCTCTTGATTTTAAATGCGTATTTCTTTTAAGTCCGAGTAGCAGTGGCACGCCCTCGGATAAAAATCAAAGAGTTGACTAGCAGAGCTTCGCCTTACGAAAGCTTTAGACGAAAAATTAGGAGTGGCTGTGTCTGTTGTGGGTCCTCTTTATATACCCTAAAAATCTATGCATCTGTCCTTGTCTTACGCTTTGCCTTAGATGGAAATTGCGTAAGTAGTTCTCGATTTTTCTGTTCTTGCACCAGATTGGGCCGTTAGATGTGCGTGATTAAAAATTATCGAATCCCATGCATTTTCTGTATTGCTTCGTAGTTAATTCGGAGAATTTGCTGTCCCCCTTTTATTACTGCGACATTATCCAAAGAACGGCTTAATTTATTACTTCCTTCTAATGCTCGAATTTTCTAGTCCATGTTTCCCATCGCCGGTTCTTCTCCGAGCATTGATTTTATAGTGCAGTACAAAAAAACTCTTGCGCAACCCTTCGTTACGATCTCACTATCGGCGATCCCGCTTATATGCGTATTGGCTTTGAATAATATCTTCAACTCTACTTATCAGTCTCTTTTTCGTTTGAAACACTCGTAAATTAATCTGTCCCTTAGCTCTATAAATTATATTTTATATTACTGCATTTACTTAGAAATATTCTTTATCAACCTTATTTCGGTTTCTTCTACGCCGTAATTTTATTGTAAACTACGCAGTACTTTTTATGAAAAATAATAATATAATTTTCGTTGGGACGCGACATATTGTATCTTTTGTCAAATTGCATATTTCTGAATATGGCGTTATCTTCATAGTCATTATGGAGAATTTCCATATATTCGAGATATTTGAATTATTATCATTTTCTGATATAGTTACACTATATAGTTCTGATATAGTTCTCACATAGATACAATACGTAATTTGAATGCAATCTGTAAGGATGAATCATTGGATAGTTATATTTTAGCAAGGTGTAAAAGTGAATTCGTATTCCTTCTCACTAGTAATCAAAAATTGAATTACACTATTTCATGTTACACTAAAATTTTTTAAAAATTACTTACATTTCTATGCGTAAAAATCCACTAAATTACTTATTTATGTGTTTGTTAGACGACAATCAAAATTATAAACAAACAAAAAATTTTTTTTTCTATCAGTAAACGAACAGGAAAAGATATAAAAGTTTGAAAAAGTCACCTAATATTTGTATAAAATTATATGTATACAGTTTAATTAGTGATAAATAAAAAGAAATTATTTCGTATTCCCTTACTGAAGGAAAGGAACGTAAAATTAAATAAAAATTTTTATTAATACTTAATAAATTTTTTTTATAAAATAGCGACGTTTTCCAACAAATCAATAGAAAATAAAAAAATTTTGACGAACTATTTTCTTTCCTTCAGTAAAGGATCACACAATTAGTAATAAATTTAAAAAATTTATGCAATTTCTTAATCTGTTAAATGAAGAACAGTAGAGAAAAAAATTATTTTTCATGAATTTCACTGTCTCTCAACAAATCTACAGCAAATCGAAAAATTTTCAAGAATATTATAGTTTACGTTACATTCCTTCAGAAAAGAAATACAAAAATAAGCCATAAAGTTAAAATAGCTATTTATGCACAAAGAGAGTAATGTCAGCTAATCAGTCCAGGGAATAAAGGTCTTTTACCCCCGAGGTGCATATAAAATTTTTCACCCTGATGATTTGATAAGCGATTTGATTCTATAACAAAATTACTGTTTCAGGGAATCAAGTTAAATCTACACGGTAGCCACTCTATAGAAATATTCTACGCGATTCGACAGTTCGTTTGCTAAAAATACATAACCGCGCAGCTTTTCGGGAAAAAACAACGTGAAAAGGATCCGGTTGCCCCCTTCCTACAACAAAAATACATGCTTTATCAACGTGTCCGACCTACCGCACCAGAAGCGGAAAGAATCGCTACGTTAATAAGTCTAATGACACAAAACTCCGAAAATCAATGAGAGCCCACCAATTTGCCGAACTGCTCACTAAGACTTTGGAGGCTGAGATGGACGAGGAAGAAGAAAATCAAGGAAAAAATAAAAAAACAAGAAAGAAGTTGGCGAAAAGAAGCCCAAAACCAACTAAAAAAAACACTGACAAACCGGCTGCGTCACCTAAATGCTGGTATTGCCCCGCCCATCATTTCCATCGAGACTGTAATGTCTTCAAATAGAGACGACAGCCGGAAAACTGGCGAGGGACGTAAGAAACTCCGGATGTCTCCGCCAAAGCCACCAACAACCGGAGTTAAATTCAATTATGCCAAATGTATGCTTCTTACCCAGAATCAACATTCATTTCCAAGAGAGCCTCCTCTCGGTCATAATAGACACAAAAGCCACTCATAGCGTAATCGCGCTATCGTTCCTGTCGGAATACCAACAAAATAAACCTGATGTAATAGACTTGGCATCCGAAGAAGCTGAAATGCAAATGATTCCTTGCCCATTGTGAGCCATTATGTCCACTGGGCATAAACCTTCGTCTTTGCACTGCGATGACTCCGAGAGCATCGCTTCCACTGCTGAGTCCTTAATGGACACAGCGCTGATTATGGATTGCGAAGGCTTCGAGGAGCCTCGCAGGCGAAAACGTGCCCGACAAACACCCCGGGACACGCAATCAGACAGAACAAGTCTGATTACTAAGACCAGCAACACGGTTCTTCCACCGGTTGCTACCCATAACCAATTCTCAATACTAGCCGGCACCTCCGCCGAAGAAAAGAAAGTTAGGATCACCCCAGCAAACGTTTACTGTGATAAGCTTAACTTTCCCTATAAACTCCTCCAAACTATTATTAAAAAATTAAAATTTAGCGCGGTAGTTCATAAACTTTGCGATAACTTCATGTCAGTCCGGGTTTCAACCCTGGAGGACTACCGAACCCTCATCCGCGAATTGGACACAGAAAGGTTCTAATACTTCCTATTCAAATCTCCTGATTCCGAACCTCCGGTCAAATTCGTTATTAGGGGCCTACCCATTTCAATGGCCACCGACGAAATCGCGGACGAATTACTGCGGGGTGGATATAGAGTCCACAACGTCGCGCAAATGAAGAGAGAAAGCGGGAAAAATGCAACCCCGCTCCCTCTTTTCCTAATCACACTAGATAAAATCGACAACATCAAAAATATTAATCAGCTAAAAACAATCGCGTTCTTGAAAATAAAAATAGAACCCTATATTAAACCTAAACGCCCGGTACAATACTATAAATGCCAACGATATAATCATGTGTCACGGTTCTGCCATGCTCAACCCAAATGTGTTAGTGTGGAGAGAATCATAACACCGCCGTGTGCACTAAACCCCGCGATAAAGAACACCTAAAATGCGCAAATTGTGGAGGCAACCACACCGCGAATTACAAAGGCTGTCCAGCCTATAAAACATCAAAACAATCTTACGCGAATAAAGCTAAAACTCCTAAACCCACTAAAATCAACAGCAATAATAAAAATACTCTGAAATCTAAACTCATTCCGCTAAACGATGGGGGTCATTTTCCCGCACTACCGGTTAAACCTAAAACTCAATCATCAATTAATATAGCAATATTTAAATCATTACCAAACAAAAGCAAAAATGAAAATAACATTAACAACAATAAAAAAACCCGTCAACACGGAAGACGCAACCGCGCTGTGAGAAATACTGCGAGAGGCTACCAACCTCTCTATCAGGGATCAATAGCAATAAACGATGCGTATATCCAAGTCGCGGTAATAATTCAAAAACTTCTTGACATTTATGGGACGGGGAGGACATTATAATTATAAAAAAATTTATTTTAATTTTTTTATTTTTTAGGAATTTTTAAAGAAATATATAGTTATACTTAAGGAAAAAACAAACCATATTATTTTTACTTACATGCACGATTAACATTAAAATATTAAAATATTTAAATAATATATTTGATATGTGTATAATATGTAATATCGGTCTTTCCGCACTAAGTTGCTATATATTTTAACCCTTAAGGACCGGCATTTGAGATTTTTGAAAAGCTTGATTTCTTCATAGAAAAGGGGGTTTGGATTCTTAAGTTATGACCAAACTAAGGTCAATTGTCGGCGAGTTGGAACATGACGCCATATGGCAGTTAGGGTTAATAAAGCAGGCCTATTTACTCTTTGTCCACTATAGTTGTTGAAATTTCTCAGAGCACGGCTTTTTAAAAAAAGAATGCGTTTCGTCCTGGATCTCCATCATGGTCTCCTCAGTAAAGAACTGGAGATCTTACCTAAGACGCCAGTCGCAAGATGAACCGCGACGCCAGCAAACTGTTCTGCGGCTACATATATAGAAAAAAGACGACGATCTCCCTAACGAGTGTAGAGAAATAGTCGTCTCCATCTAGCGGTGGGAAAAACCACCAGCCAGAGTGCGACGTATTAGATCAATTTGCTAGTTATTTAAAATGAAAATGAATTTATCGTTCGGTGATATATATGTGTATAATATGTAATATCGGTCTTTCCGAACTAACAAGGAGGGGCTCCACCTTCCGGGAAATAGATTTCGTTGCAACTTTGAGAGGTGTTTTCTGGTACTGAAATATGAAAGAATTCATATGAAATTCAATCTCATAGGCTGTTTGACGAAAGTTATACGCAGTTATCGAAAAATCGTGAAGAAAATATGTTTAAGCTTAATCGCCAATAACTCGAAAGAAATAGACGTAGTTGCTCAAACTCTAATTCATTAAATAGTTGAGATGAAGTAGACATAGTTTTAAAAAAAAGAAGCTCAAATATCTCAATTTGGACAAAAGTTATGGAAAAAGTAAGAATTAGATAAAATTTTAACGAAAATTTAGTATTAAAATTTGATAGACTTTTTAGGCAAATATTTCATCTAATTCTTACTTTTTCCATAACTTTTGTCTAAATTGAGTTATTTGAGCTTCTTTTTTTTAAAACTATGTCTACTTCATCTCAACTATTTAATGAATTAGAGTTTGAGCAACTATGTCTATTTCTTTCGAGTTATTGGCGATTAAACTTGAACATATTTTTTTCACGATTTTTCGATAACTGCGTACAATTTTCGTCAAACAGCCTATGAGATTGAATTTCATATGAATTCTTTCATATTTGGGTATCAGAAAACACCTCTCAAAGTTGCTACGAAATCTGTTTCCCGGAAGGTGGAACTCCTCCTTGTAAGTTGCTTTATTTTTTAATAAAGCAGGCCCTACTTACTCTTTGTCCACTATAGTTGGTGGAATTTCACAGAGCAGGGCCTTTTAAAAAAAACTTAAAGGCGTTTCGTCCTGGATTTCCATCTTGGACTCCTCAGTAAGGAACTGGATATCTTACTTTAGAGTAACCTTAGACGCCAGTCGCAAGATGAACCGCGACGCTAGCAAGATGTTCTGCGGCTACATATATAGAAAAGACAACGATCTCATTTCTACCTTTGCGTATCAGTTAGTGCGTATTACCGATAAACTTTCAGCCCTCATAACTTCGTGGTAACAATTCCTTACCATACGTTAGAACAATTGAGGGGCTGCGTAGAATAAGGGCGTATATCGATTTACGGCCTTTTTCCGTAAATCAGTAAATCAATATCAGCATGTTGTAAACTATATTTAGGTAAAATTTCGTTAGACTTAGACTATAATATGTGCTGAATACTGATACGTTTGATGAAAGAAGGGCATAAGTCTAATAAAGCCGTTATTACGTACAATATGTACTTATAAATGCACACGTTACGCTGTGCGTATCTAATTGTGGGTCTAAAAGTTTTATTTACTGTTTACGTACATCGGTGTACACACCTAGCAGGTACTTCTGATCATCCTACTATAAATCAAGTAGCAATTAAGCGATTTTGGAAATATTTAATTTAGTCTACCATGTACTCTCAAATTGTCTGGACGTATTTAAGGTACAAGATATGTCGCTCGCTAATAGTGATAGTGGAGATACGGAAGATACTGCAGATAATTTAGTTCATATTAAGCAAGTGAATGTGGAGAGAAAAAGAAAACGTTTTAGGGAATTGGATAAACGTCAAAAAAAGAAAAAATGTAAAAATTCAGGAAAATCGTATATCAATGCAAATTGGATGTGAACTGTAGGACTGAAAGTGTGTCTTGCAATGACTTTCTATAATAATTAACAATTTATCTAAAAAATATTTTTACACTGAATTAAAATTATTGTTTTTAGATTCCCGGTAAAATATTTTCAGTTGTAGAAAATTGTTGCAAAAGGAAAAACTGTACTGCTGTAATTTTGACACATGCAGAAGAAAATTTATTCCAGAAATTTTGGGAATTAAAAGATAAACAAAAGCAAGATTATTTTTTGATGTCGTGTTTAATTAAAAGTGAAGTTAAATCCAAATCTATGAATGTGAAAAGAAAATCTAGAGAATGCAGCTGGAAATTTTACATCAAGATCGATGGTTCAAATATTGAAGTTTGGAAACAATTTTTTCTCACATTATATCAAATTTCTGAGAAAAGAGTATGTATTATACAAACTAAAGTGAAAGCTGGTAATTTTGATGTATCTGATTTAAGAGGTAAACACACAAATAGACCAAGAAAAATAAGTGCAAATGTATATGAATTAGCATTAGAACATTTACATGAAATACCTCACAAAGAGTCGCATTACACTTCTTCTAAACGGATGTATTTCGAAAACTCAGAACTTAATATACGTATCATTTATAATTTATTTAAGGAATATTATTGCGATAAAACTAAATTGCAACTAAATATAACGTATTCAACTTATTTTAAGTGGTTTATAGAATTCAGTCCTTATTCTTTTAAACAACCTCGTAATGACACGTGTGATTTTGTACAGAATGTGAGAATAAACTTTCGATTGACGAAAATGATCCTTGTAAAAAAGAATATACTGCGCATATTACTAAAGTTCGAAAATATAAAAAGTTAAAAAAGAAAATATTAAGTAGTTGCTCAAACAGCAATAATGATTATTCTACATTAGTCTTAGAATTTGATTATGCTCAAAATCTTCCACTACCTAAGCTCTCCGTTAGCTCACAGTTTTATAAGCGTCTTATGAGGATGTACGTATTCAACATCCACTGTCATAACGATTCATACAGTACATTTTATTGGATGCTTGAACATAACGCAAATAAATCTGCGAATTCAGTAGTCCTCGCTTTTATTTCATTTTATACAAAATTACTTGAAACATTATCAAATAAAAAATATAATTTTGTTTTCGGATGCGTGTGGAGGGCAAAACAAAAATTATACGATGGTTAAATTTTGTTGCTGGCTTGCTAAAACGTACAATATTAGTGTAGAGCATATTTTTCCTGTACGCGGACATTCGTATAACCAGTGTGATCGCAATTTTGGTTGTTACGGAAAAATTATCAAAAAAAAAGAAACCATATTCACTGCAGATAATTACATAGAAATATTAAAGTCTTGTCGTACAAATCCTTTGCCATTTAATGTAATTGAAGGATCTTATTTGATAAATGATTGGAATTCTATTTTAGAAACCTGTGCTCGGCGTAAACCATACTGAAAAAATAAAAAGAAATTTATTCTGCAGAATTACGTATATCTAATGTATTTGAACGATGGAGAACTTAATTGTTCTAAAAAATTTTCAAAAAAACAAAAAGAATCTTTTGAATTATTAGCTAAAAATTACACGCTACTCAAACGTAAAATAAATAATCAAATGAATCCCGTTCTGCCGCCGGGTATGAAAGATGAGAAAATAAAAGATCTTAAATCTTTAATGAAATTTCTTCCATGCGCAGAACAAAAATGGTTTGATGATAATGTTTTTCAAACAACCGATCAACAGTTAATTTAATTATCATAATGTTATAAAACTATGTTATAAATCAGTTTATATCTCAAAGAGAAATAAAAATATGAATATCTCTTAAATGTGTTTATTATTTATACTTCATTCATTATTTTAACAAATTGTTATAAGAAAGGAGTAATTTTTACGAAATTTTTAAAAACAAGTTTTTAACTTTCTCATATTTTTTTAAAAACGGCATAACTTGATAAAATTTTGTAATAAGGGCTTAAGTTCGTCATATTTTTGTAAGAAGGGAATAATTCAATTATGATTATTATTTACAATAATAGTTATATTACCACTATTCTCAACTAAATTGAACTATTTTTAAGGTTTTTACGTTTTATATTAACTTAACTTTGCCTTTACATAAATTTGACTTTTAAATAAGTTTATTGTATTGATTTAAATAAGAAAAACGATTTTTCCGTTTTTCTTGATTTTCTCAAAAGTGACATTTTCAAGTTACGCCCTTATTCAACGCAGCCCCTCAATTGTTCTACGTATGGTAAGGAATTTTACCACGAAGTTATGAGGGCTGAAAGTTTATCGGTAATACGCACTAACTGATACGCAAAGGTAGAAAGATCGTTGTCTTTTCTATATATGTAGCCGCAGAACATCTTGCTAGCGTCGCGGTTCATCTTGCGACTGGCGTCTAAGGTTACTCTAAAGTAAGATATCCAGTTCCTTACTGAGGAGTCCAAGATGGAAATCCAGGACGAAACGCCTTTAAGTTTTTTTTAAAAGGCCCTGCTCTGTGAAATTCCACCAACTATAGTGGACAAAGAGTAAGTAGGGCCTGCTTTATTAAAAATAAAGCAACTTACAAGGAGGAGTTCCACCTTCCGGAAACAGATTTCGTAGCAACTTTGAGAGGTGTTTTCTGATACCCAAATATGAAAGAATTCATGAAATTCAATCTCATAGGCTGTTTGACGAAAATTGTACGCAGTTATCGAAAAATCGTGAAAAAAATATGTTCAAGTTTAATCGCCAATAACTCGAAAGAAATAGACATAGTTGCTCAAACTCTAATTCATTAAATTGAGATGAAGTAGACATAGTTTTAAAAAAAAAAGCTCAAATAACTCAATTTAGACAAAAGTTGGAAAAAGTAAGAATTAGATGAAATATTTGCCTAAAAAGTCTATCAAATTTTAATACTAAATTTTCGTTAAAATTTATCTAATTCTTACTTTTTCCATAACTTTTGTCCAAATTGAGATATTTGAGCTTCTTTTTTTAAAACTATGTCTACTTCATCTCAACTATTTGAATTAGAGTTTGAGCAACTACGTCTATTCTTTCGAGTTATTGGCGATTAAGCTTAAACATATTTTCTTCACGATTTTTCGATAACTGCGTATAACTTTCGTCAAACAGCCTATGAGATTGAATTTCATATGAATTCTTTCATATTTCAGTACCAGAAACACCTCTCAAAGTTGCAACGAAATCTATTTCCCGGAAGGTGGAGCCCCTCCTTGTTAGTTCGGAAAGACCGATATTACATATTATACACATATACACCGAACGATAAATTCATTTTCATTTTAAATAACTAGCAAATTGATCTAATACGTCGCACTCTGGCTGGTGGTTTTTCCCACCGCTAGATGGAGACGACTATTTCTCTACACTCGTTAGGGAGATCGTCGTCTTTTTTCTATATATGTAGCCGCAGAACAGTTTGCTGGCGTCGCGGTTCATCTTGCGACTGGCGTCTTAGGTAAGATCTCCATTTCTTACTGAGGAGACCATGATGGAGATCCAGGACGAAACGCATTCTTTTTTTAAAAAGCCGTGCTCTGAGAAATTCAACAACTATAGTGGACAAAGATAAATGGCCTGCTTTATTAACCCTAACTGCCATATGGCGTCATGTTCCAACTCGCCGACAATTGACCTTAGTTTGGTCATAACTTAAGAATCCAAACCCCCTTTTCTATGAAGAATCAGCTTTTCAAAAATCTCAAATGCCGGTCCTTAAGGGTTAAAATATATAGCAACTTAGTGCGGAAAGACCGATATTACATATTATACACATATCAAATATATTATTAAATATTTTAATATTTTAATGTTATCGTGCATGTAAGTAAAAATAATATGGTTTGTTTTTTCCTTAAGTATAACTATATATTTCTTTAAAAATTCCTAAAAATAAAAAAATTAAAATAAATTTTTTTATAATTATATGTCCTCCCCGTCCCATAAATGTCAAGAAGTTTTTGATTATTACCGCGACTTGGATATACGCATCGTTTTATTGCTATTGATCCCTGATAGAGAGTTGGTAGCCTCTCGCAGTATTTCTCACACGCGGTTGCGTCTTCCGTGTTGACGGGTTTTTTTATTGTTGTTAATGTTATTTTCATTTTTGCTTTTGTTTGGTTAATGATTTAAATATTGCTATATTAATTGATGATTGAGTTTTAGGTTTAACCGTAGTGCGGGAAAATGACCCCCATCGTTTAGCGGAATGAGTTTAGATTTCAGAGTATTTTTATTATTGCTGTTGATTTTTAGTGGGTTTAGGAGTTTTAGCTTTATTCGCGTAAGATTGTTTTGATGTTTTTAGGCTGGACAGCCTTTGTAATTCGCGGTGTGGTTGCCTCCACAATTTGCGCATTTTAGGTGTTCTTTATCGCGGGGTTTAGTGCACACGGCGGTGTTATGATTCTCTCCACACTAACACATTTGGGTTGAGCATGGCAGAACCGTGACACATGATTATATCGTTGGCATTTTAGTATTGTACCGGGCGTTTAGGTTTAATAGGGTGTCTATTTTTATTTTCAAGAACGCGATTGTTTTAGCTGATTAATATTTTTTGATGTTGTCGATTTTCTATCTAGTTGGATTAGGAAAGAGGAGCGGTGCATTTTTCCCGCAGCGGGAAAAATGCAACCCCGCTCCCTCTTTTCCTAATCACACTAGATAAAATCGACAACATCAAAAATATTAATCAGCTAAAAACAATCGCGTTCTTGAAAATAAAATAGAACCCTATATTAAACCTAAACGCCCGGTACAATACTATAAATGCCAACGATATAATCATGTGTCACGGTTCTGCCATGCTCAACCCAAATGTGTTAGTGTGGAGAGAATCATAACACCGCCGTGTGCACTAAACCCCGCGATAAAGAACACCTAAAATGCGCAAATTGTGGAGGCAACCACACCGCGAATTACAAAGGCTGTCCAGCCTATAAAACATCAAAACAATCTTACGCGAATAAAGCTAAAACTCCTAAACCCACTAAAATCAACAGCAATAATAAAAATACTCTGAAATCTAAACTCATTCCGCTAAACGATGGGGGTCATTTTCCCGCACTACCGGTTAAACCTAAAACTCAATCATCAATTAATATAGCAATATTTAAATCATTACCAAACAAAAGCAAAAATGAAAATAACATTAACAACAATAAAAAAACCCGTCAACACGGAAGACGCAACCGCGCTGTGAGAAATACTGCGAGAGGCTACCAACCTCTCTATCAGGGATCAATAGCAATAAACGATGCGTATATCCAAGTCGCGGTAATAATTCAAAAACTTCTTGACATTTATGGGACGGGGGACATTATAATTATAAAAAAATTTATTTTAATTTTTTTATTTTTTAGGAATTTTTAAAGAAATATATAGTTATACTTAAGGAAAAAACAAACCATATTATTTTTACTTACATGCACGATTAACATTAAAATATTAAAATATTTAAATAATATATTTGATATGTGTATAATATGTAATATCGGTCTTTCCGCACTAAGTTGCTATATATTTTAACCCTTAAGGACCGGCATTTGAGATTTTTGAAAAGCTTGATTTCTTCATAGAAAAGGGGGTTTGGATTCTTAAGTTATGACCAAACTAAGGTCAATTGTCGGCGAGTTGGAACATGACGCCATATGGCAGTTAGGGTTAATAAAGCAGGCCTATTTACTCTTTGTCCACTATAGTTGTTGAAATTTCTCAGAGCACGGCTTTTTAAAAAAAGAATGCGTTTCGTCCTGGATCTCCATCATGGTCTCCTCAGTAAAGAACTGGAGATCTTACCTAAGACGCCAGTCGCAAGATGAACCGCGACGCCAGCAAACTGTTCTGCGGCTACATATATAGAAAAAAGACGACGATCTCCCTAACGAGTGTAGAGAAATAGTCGTCTCCATCTAGCGGTGGGAAAAACCACCAGCCAGAGTGCGACGTATTAGATCAATTTGCTAGTTATTTAAAATGAAAATGAATTTATCGTTCGGTGATATATATGTGTATAATATGTAATATCGGTCTTTCCGAACTAACAAGGAGGGGCTCCACCTTCCGGGAAATAGATTTCGTTGCAACTTTGAGAGGTGTTTTCTGGTACTGAAATATGAAAGAATTCATATGAAATTCAATCTCATAGGCTGTTTGACGAAAGTTATACGCAGTTATCGAAAAATCGTGAAGAAAATATGTTTAAGCTTAATCGCCAATAACTCGAAAGAAATAGACGTAGTTGCTCAAACTCTAATTCATTAAATAGTTGAGATGAAGTAGACATAGTTTTAAAAAAAAGAAGCTCAAATATCTCAATTTGGACAAAAGTTATGGAAAAAGTAAGAATTAGATAAAATTTTAACGAAAATTTAGTATTAAAATTTGATAGACTTTTTAGGCAAATATTTCATCTAATTCTTACTTTTTCCATAACTTTTGTCTAAATTGAGTTATTTGAGCTTCTTTTTTTTAAAACTATGTCTACTTCATCTCAACTATTTAATGAATTAGAGTTTGAGCAACTATGTCTATTTCTTTCGAGTTATTGGCGATTAAACTTGAACATATTTTTTTCACGATTTTTCGATAACTGCGTACAATTTTCGTCAAACAGCCTATGAGATTGAATTTCATATGAATTCTTTCATATTTGGGTATCAGAAAACACCTCTCAAAGTTGCTACGAAATCTGTTTCCCGGAAGGTGGAACTCCTCCTTGTAAGTTGCTTTATTTTTAATAAAGCAGGCCCTACTTACTCTTTGTCCACTATAGTTGGTGGAATTTCACAGAGCAGGGCCTTTTAAAAAAAACTTAAAGGCGTTTCGTCCTGGATTTCCATCTTGGACTCCTCAGTAAGGAACTGGATATCTTACTTTAGAGTAACCTTAGACGCCAGTCGCAAGATGAACCGCGACGCTAGCAAGATGTTCTGCGGCTACATATATAGAAAAGACAACGATCTCATTTCTACCTTTGCGTATCAGTTAGTGCGTATTACCGATAAACTTTCAGCCCTCATAACTTCGTGGTAACAATTCCTTACCATACGTTAGAACAATTGAGGGGCTGCGTAGAATAAGGGCGTATATCGATTTACGGCCTTTTTCCGTAAATCAGTAAATCAATATCAGCATGTTGTAAACTATATTTAGGTAAAATTTCGTTAGACTTAGACTATAATATGTGCTGAATACTGATACGTTTGATGAAAGAAGGGCATAAGTCTAATAAAGCCGTTATTACGTACAATATACTTATAAATGCACACGTTACGCTGTGCGTATCTAATTGTGGGTCTAAAAGTTTTATTTACTGTTTACGTACATCGGTGTACACACCTAGCAGGTACTTCTGATCATCCTACTATAAATCAAGTAGCAATTAAGCGATTTTGGAAATATTTAATTTAGTCTACCATGTACTCTCAAATTGTCTGGACGTATTTAAGGTACAAGATATGTCGCTCGCTAATAGTGATAGTGGAGATACGGAAGATACTGCAGATAATTTAGTTCATATTAAGCAAGTGAATGTGGGAGAAAAAAAAACGTTTTAGGGAATTGGATAACGTCAAAAAAAGAAACGTAAAAATTCAGGAAAATCGTATATCAATGCAAAGGATGAATAGGACTGAAAGTGTCTTGCAATGACTTTCTATAATAATTAACAATTTATCTAAAAAATATTTTTACACTGAATTAAAATTATTGTTTTTAGATTCCCGGTAAAATATTTTCAGTTGTAGAAAATTGTTGCAAAAGGAAAAACTGTACTGCTGTAATTTCGACACATGCGAAGAAAATTTATTCCAGAAATTTTGGGAATTAAAAGATAAACAAAAGCAAGATTATTTTTTGATGTCGTGTTTAATTAAAAGTGAAGTTAAATCCAAATCTATGAATGTGAAAAGAAAATCTAGAGAATGCAGCTGGAAATTTTACATCAAGATCGATGGTACAAATATTGAAGTTTGTAAACAATTTTTTCTCACATTATATCAAATTTCTGAGAAAAGAGTATGTATTATACAAACTAAAGTGAAAGCTGGTAATTTTGATGTATCTGATTTAAGAGGTAAACACACAAATAGACCAAGAAAAATAAGTGCAAATGTATATGAATTAGCATTAGAACATTTACATGAAATACCTCACAAAGAGTCGCATTACACTTCTTCTAAACGGATGTATTTCGAAAACTCAGAACTTAATATACGTATCATTTATAATTTATTTAAGGAATATTATTGCGATAAAACTAAATTGCAACTAAATATAACGTATTCAACTTATTTTAAGTGGTTTAAGAATTCAGTCCTTATTCTTTTAAACAACCTCGTAGTGACACGTGTGATTTTTGTACAGAATGTGAGAATAAACTTTCGATTGACGAAAATGATCCTTGTAAAAAAGAATATACTGCGCATATTACTAAAGTTCGAAAATATAAAAAGTTAAAAAAGAAAATATTAAGTAGTTGCTCAAACAGCAATAATGATTATTCTACATTAGTCTTAGAATTTGATTATGCTCAAAATCTTCCACTACCTAAGCTCTCCGTTAGCTCACAGTTTTATAAGCGTCTTATGTGGATGTACGTATTCAACATCCACTGTCATAACGATTCATACAGTACATTTTATTGGATGCTTGAACATAACGCAAATAAATCTGCGAATTCAGTAGTCTCGCTTTTATTTCATTTTATACAAAATTACTTGAAACATTATCAAATAAAAAATATAATTTTGTTTTCGGATGCTTGTGGAGGGCAAAACAAAAATTATACGATGGTTAAATTTTGTTGCTGGCTTGCTAAAACGTACAATATTAGTGTAGAGCATATTTTTCCTGTACGCGGACATTCGTATAACCAGTGTGATCGCAATTTTGGTTGTTACGGAAAAATTATCAAAAAAAAAGAAACCATATTCACTGCAGATAATTACATAGAAATATTAAAGTCTTGTCGTACAAATCCTTTGCCATTTAATGTAATTGAAGGATCTTATTTGATAAATGATTGGAATTCTATTTTAGAAACCTGTGCTCGGCGTAAACCATACTGAAAAAATAAAAAGAAATTTATTCTGCAGAATTACGTATATCTAATGTATTTGAACGATGGAGAACTTAATTGTTCTAAAAAATTTTCAAAAAAACAAAAAGAATCTTTTGAATTATTAGCTAAAAATTACACGCTACTCAAACGTAAAATAAATAATCAAATGAAACCCGTTCTGCCGCCGGGTATGAAAGATGAAAAATAAAAGATCTTAAATCTTTAATGAAATTTCTTCCATGCGCAGAACAAAAATGGTTTGATGATAATGTTTTTCAAACAACCATCAACAGTTAATTTAATTATCATAATGTTATAAAACTATGTTATAAAATCAGTTTATATCTCAAAGAGAAATAAAAATATGAATATCTCTTAAATGTGTTTATTATTTATACTTCATTCATTATTTTAACAAATTGTTATAAGAAAGGAGTAATTTTTACGAAATTTTTAAAAACAAGTTTTTAACTTTCTCATATTTTTTTAAAAACGGCATAACTTGATAAAATTTTGTAATAAGGGCTTAAGTTCGTCATATTTTTGTAAGAAGGGATAATTCAATTATGATTATTATTTACAATAATAGTTATATTACCACTATTCTCAACTAAATTGAACTATTTTTAAGGTTTTTACGTTTTTATTAACTTAACTTTGCCTTTACATAAATTTGACTTTTAAATAAGTTTATTGTTTGATTTAAATAAGAAAAACGATTTTTCCGTTTTTCTTGATTTTCTCAAAAGTGACATTTTCAAGTTACGCCCTTATTCAACGCAGCCCCTCAATTTCACTCCACGTGTGATTTTTGTACAGAATGTGAGAATAAACTTTCGATTGACGAAAATGATCCTTGTAAAAAAGAATATACTGCGCATATTACTAAAGTTCGAAAATATAAAAAGTTAAAAAAGAAAATATTAAGTAGTTGCTCAAA
The DNA here is from genome assembly GCA_026168455.1 of Theocolax elegans. Lineage (NCBI taxonomy): Eukaryota > Metazoa > Arthropoda > Insecta > Hymenoptera > Cerocephalidae > Theocolax > Theocolax elegans. The sequence continues at coordinate 12,847 of JANSJX010000197.1, read as the reverse complement.
CAGCAATAATGATTATTCTACATTAGTCTTAGAATTTGATTATGCTCAAAATCTTCCACTACCTAAGCTCTCCGTTAGCTCACAGTTTTATAAGCGTCTTATGATGTACGTATTCAACATCCACTGTCATAACGATTCATACAGTACATTTTATTGGATGCTTGAACATAACGCAAATAAATCTGCGAATTCAGTAGTCTCGCTTTTATTTCATTTTATACAAAATTACTTGAAACATTATCAAATAAAAATATAATTTTGTTTTCGGATGCGTGTGGAGGGCAAAACAAAAATTATACGATGGTTAAATTTTGTTGCTGGCTTGCTAAAACGTACAATATTAGTGTAGAGCATATTTTTCCTGTACGCGGACATTCGTATAACCAGTGTGATCGCAATTTTGGTTGTTACGGAAAAATTATCAAAAAAAAAGAAACCATATTCACTGCAGATAATTACATAGAAATATTAAAGTCTTGTCGTACAAATCCTTTGCCATTTAATGTAATTGAAGGATCTTATTTGATAAATGATTGGAATTCTATTTTAGAAACCTGTGCTCGGCGTAAACCATACTGAAAAAATAAAAAGAAATTTATTCTGCAGAATTACGTATATCTAATGTATTTGAACGATGGAGAACTTAATTGTTCTAAAAAATTTTCAAAAAAACAAAAAGAATCTTTTGAATTATTAGCTAAAAATTACACGCTACTCAAACGTAAAATAAATAATCAAATGAATCCCGTTCTGCCGCCGGGTATGAAAGATGAAAAATAAAAGATCTTAAATCTTTAATGAAATTTCTTCCATGCGCAGAACAAAAATGGTTTGATGATAATGTTTTTCAAACAACCAATCAACAGTTAATTTAATTATCATAATGTTATAAAACTATGTTATAAAATCAGTTTATATCTCAAAGAGAAATAAAAATATGAATATCTCTTAAATGTGTTATTATTTATACTTCATTCATTATTTTAACAAATTGTTATAAGAAAGGAGTAATTTTTACGAAATTTTAAAAACAAGTTTTTGACTTTCTCATATTTTTTTAAAAACGGCATAACTTGATAAAATTTTGTAATAAGGCTTAAGTTCGTCATATTTTTGTAAGAAGGGCATAATTCAATTATGATTATTATTTACAATAATAGTTATATTACCACTATTCTCAACTAAATTAACTATTTTTAAGGTTTTTACGTTTTATATTAACTTAACTTTGCTTTACATAAATTTGACTTTTAAATAAGTTTATTGTATTGATTTAAATAAGAAAAACGATTTTTCCGTTTTTCTTGATTTTCTCAAAAGTGACATTTTCAAGTTACGCCCTTATTCAACGCAGCCCCTCAATTGTTCTAACGTATGGTAAGGAATTGTTACCACGAAGTTATGAGGGCTGAAGTTTATCGGTAATACCACTAACTGATACGCAAAGGTAGAAATGAGATCGTTGTCTTTTCTATATATGTAGCCGCAGAACATCTTGCTAGCGTCGCGGTTCATCTTGCGACTGGCGTCTAAGGTTACTCTAAAGTAAGATATCCAGTTCCTTACTGAGGAGTCCAAGATGGAAATCCAGGACGAAACGCCTTTAAGTTTTTTTTAAAAGGCCCTGCTCTGTGAAATTCCACCAACTATAGTGGACAAAGAGTAAGTAGGGCCTGCTTTATTAAAAAATAAAGCAACTTACAAGGAGGAGTTCCACCTTCCGGGAAACAGATTTCGTAGCAACTTTGAGAGGTGTTTTCTGATACCCAAATATGAAAGAATTCATATGAAATTCAATCTCATAGGCTGTTTGACGAAAATTGTACGCAGTTATCGAAAAATCGTGAAAAAAATATGTTCAAGTTTAATCGCCAATAACTCGAAAGAAATAGACATAGTTGCTCAAACTCTAATTCATTAAATAGTTGAGATGAAGTAGACATAGTTTTAAAAAAAAGAAGCTCAAATAACTCAATTTAGACAAAAGTTATGGAAAAAGTAAGAATTAGATGAAATATTTGCCTAAAAAGTCTATCAAATTTTAATACTAAATTTTCGTTAAAATTTTATCTAATTCTTACTTTTTCCATAACTTTTGTCCAAATTGAGATATTTGAGCTTCTTTTTTTAAAACTATGTCTACTTCATCTCAACTATTTAATGAATTAGAGTTTGAGCAACTACGTCTATTTCTTTCGAGTTATTGGCGATTAAGCTTAAACATATTTTCTTCACGATTTTTCGATAACTGCGTATAACTTTCGTCAAACAGCCTATGAGATTGAATTTCATATGAATTCTTTCATATTTCAGTACCAGAAAACACCTCTCAAAGTTGCAACGAAATCTATTTCCCGGAAGGTGGAGCCCCTCCTTGTTAGTTCGGAAAGACCGATATTACATATTATACACATATATATCACCGAACGATAAATTCATTTTCATTTTAAATAACTAGCAAATTGATCTAATACGTCGCACTCTGGCTGGTGGTTTTTCCCACCGCTAGATGGAGACGACTATTTCTCTACACTCGTTAGGGATCGTCGTCTTTTTTCTATATATGTAGCCGCAGAACAGTTTGCTGGCGTCGCGGTTCATCTTGCGACTGGCGTCTTAGGTAAGATCTCCAGTTCTTTACTGAGGAGACCATGATGGAGATCCAGGACGAAACGCATTCTTTTTTTAAAAAGCCGTGCTCTGAGAAATTTCAACAACTATAGTGGACAAAGAGTAAATAGGCCTGCTTTATTAACCCTAACTGCCATATGGCGTCATGTTCCAACTCGCCGACAATTGACCTTAGTTTGGTCATAACTTAAGAATCCAAACCCCCTTTTCTATGAAGAAATCAAGCTTTTCAAAAATCTCAAATGCCGGTCCTTAAGGGTTAAATATATAGCAACTTAGTGCGGAAAGACCGATATTACATATTATACACATATCAAATATATTATTTAAATATTTTAATATTTTAATGTTAATCGTGCATGTAAGTAAAAATAATATGGTTTGTTTTTTCCTTAAGTATAACTATATATTTCTTTAAAAATTCCTAAAAAATAAAAAATTAAAATAAATTTTTTTATAATTATAATGTCCTCCCCGTCCCATAAATGTCAAGAAGTTTTTGAATTATTACCGCGACTTGGATATACGCATCGTTTTATTGCTATTGATCCCTGATAGAGAGGTTGGTAGCCTCTCGCAGTATTTCTCACAGCGCGGTTGCGTCTTCCGTGTTGACGGGTTTTTTTATTGTTGTTAATGTTATTTTCATTTTTGCTTTTGTTTGGTAATGATTTAAATATTGCTATATTAATTGATGATTGAGTTTTAGGTTTAACCGGTAGTGCGGGAAAATGACCCCCATCGTTTAGCGGAATGAGTTTAGATTTCAGAGTATTTTTATTATTGCTGTTGATTTTAGTGGGTTTAGGAGTTTTAGCTTTATTCGCGTAAGATTGTTTTGATGTTTTATAGGCTGGACAGCCTTTGTAATTCGCGGTGTGGTTGCCTCCACAATTTGCGCATTTTAGGTGTTCTTTATCGCGGGGTTTAGTGCACACGCGGTGTTATGATTCTCTCCACACTAACACATTTGGGTTGAGCATGGCAGAACCGTGACACATGATTATATCGTTGGCATTTATAGTATTGTACCGGGCGTTTAGGTTTAATATAGGTTCTATTTTTATTTTCAAGAACGCGATTGTTTTTAGCTGATTAATATTTTTGATGTTGTCGATTTTCTCTAGTGTGATTAGGAAAAGAGGAGCGGGTTGCATTTTTCCCGCAGCGGTAAAAATGCAACCCCGCTCCCTCTTTTCCTAATCACACTAGATAAAATCGACAACATCAAAAATATTAATCAGCTAAAAACAATCGCGTTCTTGAAAATAAAAATAGAACCCTATATTAAACCTAAACGCCCGGTACAATACTATAAATGCCAACGATATAATCATGTGTCACGGTTCTGCCATGCTCAACCCAAATGTGTTAGTGTGGAGAGAATCATAACACCGCCGTGTGCACTAAACCCCGCGATAAAGAACACCTAAAATGCGCAAATTGTGGAGGCAACCACACCGCGAATTACAAAGGCTGTCCAGCCTATAAAACATCAAAACAATCTTACGCGAATAAAGCTAAAACTCCTAAACCCACTAAAATCAACAGCAATAATAAAAATACTCTGAAATCTAAACTCATTCCGCTAAACGATGGGGGTCATTTTCCCGCACTACCGGTTAAACCTAAAACTCAATCATCAATTAATATAGCAATATTTAAATCATTACCAAACAAAAGCAAAAATGAAAATAACATTAACAACAATAAAAAAACCCGTCAACACGGAAGACGCAACCGCGCTGTGAGAAATACTGCGAGAGGCTACCAACCTCTCTATCAGGGATCAATAGCAATAAACGATGCGTATATCCAAGTCGCGGTAATAATTCAAAAACTTCTTGACATTTATGGGACGGGGAGGACATTATAATTATAAAAAAATTTATTTTAATTTTTTTATTTTTTAGGAATTTTTAAAGAAATATATAGTTATACTTAAGGAAAAAACAAACCATATTATTTTTACTTACATGCACGATTAACATTAAAATATTAAAATATTTAAATAATATATTTGATATGTGTATAATATGTAATATCGGTCTTTCCGCACTAAGTTGCTATATATTTTAACCCTTAAGGACCGGCATTTGAGATTTTTGAAAAGCTTGATTTCTTCATAGAAAAGGGGGTTTGGATTCTTAAGTTATGACCAAACTAAGGTCAATTGTCGGCGAGTTGGAACATGACGCCATATGGCAGTTAGGGTTAATAAAGCAGGCCTATTTACTCTTTGTCCACTATAGTTGTTGAAATTTCTCAGAGCACGGCTTTTTAAAAAAAGAATGCGTTTCGTCCTGGATCTCCATCATGGTCTCCTCAGTAAAGAACTGGAGATCTTACCTAAGACGCCAGTCGCAAGATGAACCGCGACGCCAGCAAACTGTTCTGCGGCTACATATATAGAAAAAAGACGACGATCTCCCTAACGAGTGTAGAGAAATAGTCGTCTCCATCTAGCGGTGGGAAAAACCACCAGCCAGAGTGCGACGTATTAGATCAATTTGCTAGTTATTTAAAATGAAAATGAATTTATCGTTCGGTGATATATATGTGTATAATATGTAATATCGGTCTTTCCGAACTAACAAGGAGGGGCTCCACCTTCCGGGAAATAGATTTCGTTGCAACTTTGAGAGGTGTTTTCTGGTACTGAAATATGAAAGAATTCATATGAAATTCAATCTCATAGGCTGTTTGACGAAAGTTATACGCAGTTATCGAAAAATCGTGAAGAAAATATGTTTAAGCTTAATCGCCAATAACTCGAAAGAAATAGACGTAGTTGCTCAAACTCTAATTCATTAAATAGTTGAGATGAAGTAGACATAGTTTTAAAAAAAGAAGCTCAAATATCTCAATTTGGACAAAAGTTATGGAAAAAGTAAGAATTAGATAAAATTTTAACGAAAATTTAGTATTAAAATTTGATAGACTTTTTAGGCAAATATTTCATCTAATTCTTACTTTTTCCATAACTTTTGTCTAAATTGAGTTATTTGAGCTTCTTTTTTTTAAAACTATGTCTACTTCATCTCAACTATTTAATGAATTAGAGTTTGAGCAACTATGTCTATTTCTTTCGAGTTATTGGCGATTAAACTTGAACATATTTTTTTCACGATTTTTCGATAACTGCGTACAATTTTCGTCAAACAGCCTATGAGATTGAATTTCATATGAATTCTTTCATATTTGGGTATCAGAAAACACCTCTCAAAGTTGCTACGAAATCTGTTTCCCGGAAGGTGGAACTCCTCCTTGTAAGTTGCTTTATTTTTTAATAAAGCAGGCCCTACTTACTCTTTGTCCACTATAGTTGGTGGAATTTCACAGAGCAGGGCCTTTTAAAAAAAACTTAAAGGCGTTTCGTCCTGGATTTCCATCTTGGACTCCTCAGTAAGGAACTGGATATCTTACTTTAGAGTAACCTTAGACGCCAGTCGCAAGATGAACCGCGACGCTAGCAAGATGTTCTGCGGCTACATATATAGAAAAGACAACGATCTCATTTCTACCTTTGCGTATCAGTTAGTGCGTATTACCGATAAACTTTCAGCCCTCATAACTTCGTGGTAACAATTCCTTACCATACGTTAGAACAATTGAGGGGCTGCGTAGAATAAGGGCGTATATCGATTTACGGCCTTTTTCCGTAAATCAGTAAATCAATATCAGCATGTTGTAAACTATATTTAGGTAAAATTTCGTTAGACTTAGACTATAATATGTGCTGAATACTGATACGTTTGATGAAAGAAGGGCATAAGTCTAATAAAGCCGTTATTACGTACAATATGTACTTATAAATGCACACGTTACGCTGTGCGTATCTAATTGTGGGTCTAAAAGTTTTATTTACTGTTTACGTACATCGGTGTACACACCTAGCAGGTACTTCTGATCATCCTACTATAAATCAAGTAGCAATTAAGCGATTTTGGAAATATTTAATTTAGTCTACCATGTACTCTCAAATTGTCTGGACGTATTTAAGGTACAAGATATGTCGCTCGCTAATAGTGATAGTGGAGATACGGAAGATACTGCAGATAATTTAGTTCATATTAAGCAAGTGAATGTGGAGAGAAAAAGAAAACGTTTTAGGGAATTGGATAAACGTCAAAAAAAGAAAAAATGTAAAAATTCAGGAAAATCGTATATCAATGCAAATTGGATGTGAACTGTAGGACTGAAAGTGTGTCTTGCAATGACTTTCTATAATAATTAACAATTTATCTAAAAAATATTTTTACACTGAATTAAAATTATTGTTTTTAGATTCCCGGTAAAATATTTTCAGTTGTAGAAAATTGTTGCAAAAGGAAAAACTGTACTGCTGTAATTTTGACACATGCAGAAGAAAATTTATTCCAGAAATTTTGGGAATTAAAAGATAAACAAAAGCAAGATTATTTTTTGATGTCGTGTTTAATTAAAAGTGAAGTTAAATCCAAATCTATGAATGTGAAAAGAAAATCTAGAGAATGCAGCTGGAAATTTTACATCAAGATCGATGGTTCAAATATTGAAGTTTGGAAACAATTTTTTCTCACATTATATCAAATTTCTGAGAAAAGAGTATGTATTATACAAACTAAAGTGAAAGCTGGTAATTTTGATGTATCTGATTTAAGAGGTAAACACACAAATAGACCAAGAAAAATAAGTGCAAATGTATATGAATTAGCATTAGAACATTTACATGAAATACCTCACAAAGAGTCGCATTACACTTCTTCTAAACGGATGTATTTCGAAAACTCAGAACTTAATATACGTATCATTTATAATTTATTTAAGGAATATTATTGCGATAAAACTAAATTGCAACTAAATATAACGTATTCAACTTATTTTAAGTGGTTTATAGAATTCAGTCCTTATTCTTTTAAACAACCTCGTAATGACACGTGTGATTTTTGTACAGAATGTGAGAATAAACTTTCGATTGACGAAAATGATCCTTGTAAAAAAGAATATACTGCGCATATTACTAAAGTTCGAAAATATAAAAAGTTAAAAAAGAAAATATTAAGTAGTTGCTCAAACAGCAATAATGATTATTCTACATTAGTCTTAGAATTTGATTATGCTCAAAATCTTCCACTACCTAAGCTCTCCGTTAGCTCACAGTTTTATAAGCGTCTTATGAGGATGTACGTATTCAACATCCACTGTCATAACGATTCATACAGTACATTTTATTGGATGCTTGAACATAACGCAAATAAATCTGCGAATTCAGTAGTCTCGCTTTTATTTCATTTTATACAAAATTACTTGAAACATTATCAAATAAAAAATATAATTTTGTTTTCGGATGCGTGTGGAGGGCAAAACAAAAATTATACGATGGTTAAATTTTGTTGCTGGCTTGCTAAAACGTACAATATTAGTGTAGAGCATATTTTTCCTGTACGCGGACATTCGTATAACCAGTGTGATCGCAATTTTGGTTGTTACGGAAAAATTATCAAAAAAAAAGAAACCATATTCACTGCAGATAATTACATAGAAATATTAAAGTCTTGTCGTACAAATCCTTTGCCATTTAATGTAATTGAAGGATCTTATTTGATAAATGATTGGAATTCTATTTTAGAAACCTGTGCTCGGCGTAAACCATACTGAAAAAATAAAAAGAAATTTATTCTGCAGAATTACGTATATCTAATGTATTTGAACGATGGAGAACTTAATTGTTCTAAAAAATTTTCAAAAAAACAAAAAGAATCTTTTGAATTATTAGCTAAAAATTACACGCTACTCAAACGTAAAATAAATAATCAAATGAATCCCGTTCTGCCGCCGGGTATGAAAGATGAGAAAATAAAAGATCTTAAATCTTTAATGAAATTTCTTCCATGCGCAGAACAAAAATGGTTTGATGATAATGTTTTTCAAACAACCGATCAACAGTTAATTTAATTATCATAATGTTATAAAACTATGTTATAAAATCAGTTTATATCTCAAAGAGAAATAAAAATATGAATATCTCTTAAATGTGTTTATTATTTATACTTCATTCATTATTTTAACAAATTGTTATAAGAAAGGAGTAATTTTTACGAAATTTTTAAAAACAAGTTTTTAACTTTCTCATATTTTTTTAAAAACGGCATAACTTGATAAAATTTTGTAATAAGGGCTTAAGTTCGTCATATTTTTGTAAGAAGGGAATAATTCAATTATGATTATTATTTACAATAATAGTTATATTACCACTATTCTCAACTAAATTGAACTATTTTTAAGGTTTTTACGTTTTATATTAACTTAACTTTGCCTTTACATAAATTTGACTTTTAAATAAGTTTATTGTATTGATTTAAATAAGAAAAACGATTTTTCCGTTTTTCTTGATTTTCTCAAAAGTGACATTTTCAAGTTACGCCCTTATTCAACGCAGCCCCTCAATTTCACTCCACATATAATATAGTTAAATGAAATTTCAAGGGCGCATGCACACACTTTGTCGTTGACTTGACGAGAAAAGGCTGGCATAAAGGAAGAAAAGAAATACATGGACCGATAACCATTAAGAAAAGAAAAAAAATTAAACATTGACTTAAGAATTGTAAGTATATATTTAGAATTTATATTCCCAACCAATTTGTTTGACATAACCTCACTACGCCAATCCAACTATCCACCTTAGTTAAATATTAACCTCATATTTTCATTGAAGTTAATTATATTTATAGCAATAAAAATATTAAAATATAATTTTTCAGCACTTAAGAATTGAGTATAAATGCTTTACATACTTCTTCAAAGGATTTCTTAAGATCACGATTTACAATTTTTATCTACAACCATCATCCGCATGGGGTGCAATATTCTTAAAAAGTATAAAAACTGATCAGTCCACAAATGTAAACCTGTTTAAAAGTTATATAACCCAATAATATCATTAATAAGAAAAAGTTAAATTTTAATTATAGCAATAAACAGTATTGAAATATAATTGTTCAGCACTTAAGTATTGAGTTTAAATGCTTTTTCATACTTATTCGAAGGATTTCTTAAGATCACAATTTACAATTTTTATGTACAACCATCATCTGCTGGGGTGCAATATTCTTAAAAATTATAAAACTGATTAAGTCCACAAATGTAAATCTGTTTAAAAGTTATATCATTAACGATAAAAAGTTAAATTTCATTCATAGAAAAAATAATAACAATCATAACTTGTAATATTACTTTTTAAGCAAGATAATTTTTACATAAATATTTTTGTTTGCGTAGATTAATTTTTATACTTCAATTATAGCATCTCAAAAAAGTATTTTATTTTCAAACATGCTTGTAAATGAATATTACGTACATTAAGTAATGTACATTTTTGTTTTATTTAATTGTAAAATTTATTGATAGTTGTCATTAACGGAATGTCGGTACCAAATGTTGTTTATATAAAATTGAAATTAAAATCTACGTATATATAAAATATTCATTTTATTGTAAAAGGATATAGGAAGGATCATCTAAGAAATTTATCTTCATTTGACTTTTTAGCTTTTTTGGAAATCATTCTAATGACATGTCATCATTAAAAAAGACGTATCCATTTAATATCGATAGTGACATTTCTGTAAATAGCTCGCAGATAGTCTTATCATCTGATGAGCAATTATTGTATGTTCCCGCTTTACCTGCATTTCCTTATGCTTCAACATTACCTGCAATCCCTGGTAGTAAAATTGTTGTTATAAGTGCACCCTTAATTAATTTAATTAATAAATGCAAGATAAGTTACTAGTCGCAAAACATAAGTGACAATAGTTTAAAAAAACGGTTATACATCTACTTATTAATTTTATACAGAAAAAGGTTTTTAATTATAATTATATTAATAATATTTTACTTTATCAATATAATGCAAAGTAAAACATTACACATTAAAAAATAAATTTACATATATATGGGTGGTTCTCTGTAACATCGAAGGTGACAAAAATAAATATTGCTATAACTGTGGGAATATGTTTTAGAGGTATCCAGTAGTACTCCTGTATTTTTTCAGATTTTTTCTGGGCCATTATTTTAAGTTACAGAGAGTCAAAGTTGATATTTTAGCACTTTTTTGCATTATATACCCATTTTCATGAATTTGTAGCTCCCAGGAGGAATTTGTAGTCTTGGAGGAATACCAAAAACAATTTGAAAAGGTGTATTGCAACCTACTTTTTGCTCTTTTAAAATTTATTCATTATAACAATCGATCCTTTCATATACTCCGCGTCGTCTTATGAATTCTTCCAAATAATAATAATAATAAAGTTTTAAGCCATGCAAAATAAAATATATGCAACCTCGTAACCAGGCAGGAACAAGCAGCAAAAGAAAATTAAAGCAAAGCAAAAAAAGAAAATTGGTATGCATGCATTAATGATTTAATGCTCTTTATATATATATTTATATATATATGGGCTATTTCACGTCAAGTGGTACGATGAAAATTTTAAATCGCTCCAAAATTTGAGAACAGGCTGGAAATATCTTCCAGAAAATAGAAAAAAAATTTTAGGTGTTAAAAATAATTTGCCTAAGATAAAATATTGAATATCAAATAGGCGACCACGCCACAATAGATTTTGATCTAACACCGCTCAAAAGATCACATTTTTCGAGAGCTTTCGAATGGCGGTGGTTAGATTATTGTCCAAGACCGCTGGTGTGAGTTATGCCTCATAAACCTCATAAAATCACCAATTTTCATGTATTTTAGGGCATAACCTATAACAGCGGTCTTGGCCAATAATCTAACCACCGCCATTCAAAAGCTCTAAAAAAATGTGATCTTTTGAGCGGTGTTAGATCAAAATCGATTGTGGCGTGGTCGCCTTTTTTTGATATTCAATATTTCCGGGCGTTCTATCTCTTCGAGATTTTAAAATTAAGAATTGTAACCCAGGTAGATAAGTTCTAAAGATTATTTTGAACAAAAGTTGTTTGTAATGTTTTTTCAAAAAAATTAATAGATTTTGAGATAAATGGCTTTAAAAATAGAAATTTTTCTAAAAAATTCAAAAATTTCCATTTTTCATGGTGGAATAACTCTCAGGCAAATTATTTTTAACACCTAAAATTTTTTTTTCTATCTTCTGGAAGATATTTCCAGCCTGTTCTCAAATTTTGGAGCGATTTAAAATTTTCATCGTACCACTTGACGTGAAATAGCCCATATATATATATTTATCGAGGCGAAGTGATCGACGACGACGGTGAACGCTCGGAAGGACGTAGAGCAAATCTTCAAAGGTGCGGGTTCTTTAGGTTGCGAAAGAAAATAAAATAAAAATTTAAGAATTCATAAGCTTTTTTTAATTAAGAACCCGCATAAGGAGAGGAAAATTCAGGGAAAGCAAGATCGAAATTACAAAACATAAATTATTTTTTGTGTGGCCAATGGCATCTTTTGTCTTTATTTTCTTTTTTAAAACATGAATAAACATATAATCTAATTTGTTCGCGGATGACTTGAATTAACAAGAAAAGGATCGATTCCGCGATCACTCGAGGCTTGTCACCCGGTGGTTATCTAGCGCCTTTATCACGAAACAGACAATAAATTAAAGCGTGGAAACATCATAGTATTTTTTAATTAAAATAAAAATTTGAAGCGGCGCGGAAGCCCGATCGGCTGAAAAATCTAAAAGCTGAAAGACGCGCGATTGGGAAACCGTTTGGTTTACCCGGATCTAGCCTCAGGCATCGATCATGCATGGCCTTTGCAAGCCAAGAGGTTCACAAACGGATAAGAATTAAACTCTTTTATACCCATAAAAAATAAGGGGTCGCAAATCCTTGACGAACCAGGATTCACTCGGGGCTTGTCGTCTGTTGGCTACCCAGCCCCTGGATTATACTTACTATCCTTGTCCTGGAACTTCGGGAATCCTCGACGACGTTTCCGCTAACCGAATCTAGTCTTCAACAAAAAAAAACCTTCTGAGTAGAAAACCTTGAATGAATCTGAATGACTGCGCGATCCCTTACAAGGACTAATGTATCTAGTTATCTGTAAGATTATCTAATGCGCGATCGATGATCCTTGATTTATCGCTAGAGATCCACGCGCATGATTTTTTCTATGAAAGTTTTTTTTTTATTTTCTTTTTATTGTTATTTAGTAATTAAATTAATTATTAAACCTTAAATTAATTAATTTAATTATCGGTTCATGTTTAATAAATTG